>SJYC01014021.1:0-21423 GCA_006408675.1 Madoqua kirkii
CAAATCACATAAAATTGAATTGGAAAAGGTGGACAAAATAAAACCACTCACTTGCAATCACTGAGAATCCGGTCTTCAGGTTGCTGGAGGACACCACTCTTACAAGGCCTAAGAGACCTTTGTCAAAGAGGCCTCCGAATAGAACAAGATGTCCAGCAGAGAAGGGAGTTCACGTCAGGTGAGGACTGGCTAAAGGCACCCCGACTTTTCCAGGGCTACCCGACCTTCTCCAAGCAACTGACTTCACTCACGTTCCTTGTCTGCGTGCTCTCAGGGAATCACCCACAGTCAACAGACTCAAGAATCTCCAGATCCCCAGTGGTACCATGGTTGGCCCATTTGAGGGAAGAGGCAGCTGAAAGACAGTGCCCACATCAGCTCCCAGCAGCAAGGTGGTGGGCTGTCAGTGGCACGTGTCCAGTTTCAAGATCCTACCTGCCTGTCCGCTCCCTTCTCCCCAGACGTTGCCCCAAGGTTGTCCTTTCACAGCCACACACAAGGGGAGAAAGACTGAGAAACACACAACCAGGCTCCAAGGTCGGGCATCCCAGCCTTTTCAGTCATTTCACCCTTCCAGTGCTTCCCGTTTCTCTGCTTAATGAGGCCGGTGGCCTCGATAATTCCCAGGGGACCTCTCAGCTCTGCCGGCAGTATGTGTTGGCTCTGTAAGCATTCTCCTCCAGGAAGAAGTCACCATTTAAAATTCCAAGAGAGGGCAATGCTTAATAGGAGTGAGTGAACGGTGGAACCTAGGTCCCCCTCCCATACAGGTAGTGCCCTGGCAGGGACCCTCCATGGGGACTGACCTCTTCAGTGACGATCGAGACAGCACCTGCGCAGCCTGGTTCATGGCCCGAACCCAAGCATTCATGTCCTCCTGGGTGTCGGCACTGAAGTAGTAGGTTCTCATGCCCGACTGCTCGGCCTGAGAGCTATTATAGATGAGAGCCCGCATCCCAGTGTGCACAGCCTGGAGACAGAAGATGGAGACCCAGATCAGAAAGGTTAGTGTGCATTTCACTTCTAGGAGCAAAAACCAAGAGATGCCCCAGCCCAGTTCTCCCCTCTTCCAGACAAAGCCCACGTACCACCCAGCGGATTTTCACAGGTGGAAACAAAAGGCTGGTTCCCCTTCCCTGAGACAGACAGGCCCAGCAACAGCCGTGTCTGCTCCCCCAGCAAAAGCCCTGCGGCTGCACCTGTTCCCCACTCATCTCACTCCCACTTATGGAAGGGCACAGGCAATTCAAGGCTTGTGTGAGAAAGAGATTTTTAAAATTAAAAAAAAAAAAAAATCTCATTCCAAATAAGCAGACTCTCGGGAATCCCTTTCTCGGTTCTTCTGAAGCACCTGATGACTGGAACTGATCCAAAACAGCTGCTCAATAGCAGATAGCTTGGTGCAGATATTCCCTGGGCTTCCCTGCTTGGCATGAAATGTGATGTGTGCCATCAAGGAAGCTGCTCTTCTCCTCCAAGGAGGTACTATGAAGTCTGACCAAGCAGTCTAACACCTGACTGAGGACCCTGGCATACCTACTATGTGTCAGGAAGGTACTCTCATATGTTCCACAGGTACCAGGAATGACCCTGAAAAGCAACTGGGATGGACCGTGAAGAGGTAACACTAGCTTTTCCTCTTTGGGCTCTGATAAGCAGGGTCTTTTAAATTTGCAAGGAAAAAGCTCACCAAATCCACAGAGCGAGACGATGCGGAAAGAGAAAGATTTACAGAGTGCCTTCTATGTATCTTCTGGGTATCTCCATGCCTTAATCTCATTTTAATCCCAACAGCCTTGAAATGCAGGAACATTCAGAATCTCTTTTATAGATATGGCAAGTAAAGCTCTGAGAAGTAACTTTCCTAGATTTCCACGCCTAGTCACAGATTCTTCACAGCACTTATTACATGGCATTGTTTATTTTACACTCTTGTTTATCATCTCTCTCTTTCTTGCAGAATATAAACTTGATGAGAGCAGGGATTCTGTCTATTTTGGTCATTACTATATTCCCAGGAACAGTGCCTAGCACACAGTAGGTGCTCAAATTTTTTTTTGGATTGACTGAAAAGCTGGAGCCAGGATTCTAGACACTCACCTGGGAATGTCTACTCAGACATTCCAGACATGTCACCCAGGGTCTATCCAGAAATGAGTCTGATACAGGCCACTGATCTAATAACCCAGAACTACAATGACAGGCAGATACCATGCAAGGACCAGTCAGAGAAAGCAAAATGAGAGAAGTGGAAACATGTCTAGAAAATGACATGTTTCTGAAATCACCAGTGGTCATGGATGAAATCTCAGACATGATCTATAAGCATTCACTTCTCCTCTCACACTCCTAACAACCATGTCCAAAAACGATATCACATACAAGTTTGCTTGTGATACTCACAGATCTGGATCCATCCAGCCCAGTGCCAAGGGAGTCCAGGCAAACCTGGCTTGCAATCAAGGGTTCCCACAGTGGCCAGAGCAAATCCGATTTCCTTTTTTGCATGATAAGGACTCATTCACTGTTCTAGGAAGGATTCCTCCTTTTCAGCAAGGTGGAGATGTGGCAATAAGAAAAGAACTAGGAGGAGCTTATGCATGTCTTACTGGAACTGGCAGAAATTCTTGGAAAAGCTCCCTTGGACAATGACCCATAAGATCTTTGACACCCGCTTCTCAGACTTTCTGCCCAGCCACAGGGGGTTCTGGGGCAGGCATCCACTTGAGTAACTTAGTGGGATTCACCGAACCATCACTGACTTAGAGAGGACTAACATGAAATACAAATAAGCTGAACCAACCTTAACTTGGGAAGTATAAGAAGTGTCACTGACCACAACTCCTACAAATGACAGCTCCATGTGATCTGTTTGAAGAATACGACCAGCCCCATCTACCCTGGCAACACTAGCTGATGGCTAGTTTCCCTGGAGAATGCTCTGGATGGGTAATCAACCATTTATAAGGCAGTGATACCAGAGCTGTGGATGTTCAAATAAAAGTACCAAACCCGTCCAGAGGACTTAGGGAAGGCTTCCTGGAGAAGGTGTGCCCTGAACAGACACCTAATAGACAAGGAAGAGTTCAGACAGGGCATTCGAGGTTGTGACTGAAGCTCAAGCAAAGGGCTATGGGCAAGAAATGGAGGAAAGGCATATGAAGAAAGTGTGCTAAAACGTGGCTAGAGAGAAAGCCAGACCTTCTAAACCAAAATTGGCTCTATCCTGAAGGCAACAGGGAGCCACAGAACAGTATATGGTGGGAGCATTCTTGAACAGACGTGTACCTGAGGAACAGTGTGGAGGACAGGCTGAAGGCTACAGAGGAGCTCGAGGGCTGAAGCAATGATGGCCAACATTCACTGAGTGCTCAGTACGTGCAAGGCATCATTTCAGTGCCTAGTAAGTTAGTTACCATGGGGTGGGGGGTTGATGGTAGGCTAGACAGAATAGCGACAGTGGTAGGGGAGAGATGGGTTTCAGAGACAGAGGAAGCACAAAATTGAAAAGGAAAAGAAGAGCAGCTCTTTCCTGTTCTTTTCTTATCCCGTTAATCCCCAGGCTCATGCAGACAAAGGCAAGGACTGTGTCCTTTCACTGCTGTATCCCTAGCATCTATATCCTGCCAAGAACAACAGCAGAGCACAATAGAAGTTTGCTGAGTATACATAAGTAAAACACCATGACTTTTGGCTGGCCTTCAGCCAGAATCTAAAGCAGAGAGTCTTAACCTTTTTTCTGGCATCTTTTTGACGACTCGGTGAATTCTATGAACTCTTCCTAGAAGGTGTTTTAGTGCACAAATAAGATAAAGGAAATACACTATATTAAAATACAGTTACCAAAATATTTTTAAATGTTGCAATACAGTGATACAGGTGCTTCCTTAATAATGTATCACATAACAAGTCTGGTAGCACATGTAATAATTATTGTAATTTTGAAGTGGTTGAAGAGCATAAACAGTATTTCAAAATATCTGCAACAACTATAATGTGATATGAAAACATCTCTGGTTTCTCTTGGTGATCAAAGGCATGGGTGCCGTCAATACCGACTGTTGTCTGCTTTCTCAATCAAAGGAGATGTTATGCATTAAAATAGAAAAGACATGATTTACCTGTGGACACAAAGAGGTTTAAAAAAGAAGGATGCGATTTACCTACTGACACTTATGGGTCTGTAGGCCTCAGGTAAGGTGCCCTTAGCCTTGAGGGAAGGAGAACAGCTCAAAGGGAAGCAGTAAAGACGCTTTCCCCTACTGGCTGCGTGGGGATGGTTTTTGCCCCAGATCCTGGATCTGAGGGGCTAAGCTTGCTCAGAGGTGACCAGCAGGCCCAGGGAGGCTGTGCCTCCAGTAGGTGCTCTGTGAGGAGATGCTCCAGATGAGCCAGCAGAGCACAAGGCCCGCTGACGGCGGGCAGGGGCGGGAGGTGGGGAGCAATGGCACCTAAAGGCCATGCAGAGCCCTGCTGGCTCATCCCGCAGACCCGGGGAGCCTCGGCGCATCCAGCACAAAGCCAAGGGCTGCCAGGCTGCGAGTGCAGTTAAAGCAGACAGACAAGAGAGGAATACATAACCCTCTAGGCTCTGCCTGTCTGCCACTGCAGATGCCCTGAACAATCTCAGGCAAGGTGTCCTAGCAACAGTCAGAGAACTGCAGTTCTGGAAACGGAGAAATGACATCAGAGCCAAGCGTAAGGCCCAGGACATAAAACACTGCACACCCCTCGGTAGCCCACGAACGTGGACTCTGAACTGCCCCAGGCCCACCCTCAGGTCCCTGAAAGAATGACACTGCGACCCAAAGGGAAGGGACCTCTTGCACACTCAGGAAACCAGTCCTCTCTGGAGAACTGGCTGAACATCACCAGGGCTGCCCGGAGTAGCTTTTCTTTCCTCTCAGACCCTGAAGACCCCAAGCAGCCCCCAAAATGGGCATGCCTTCTGTCTCCCAGACAAAATATTTAGGAATCACTCTTGGTGAAGTCTTTTTTCATTTAAAAAGGAGAGAATGTGACAGCACATAAAAGATGTTTTCCTCGAATCTATTTTTCACACCTCCCAATGAAGTGTTAAGATGAAATATATATAGTTATTATAATCTGTTACTTTGGATATATTCCAAATGCTGTCCCCACCACCACCAAATCATACATAACAGCATTATCCCAATTGTTTGCCCAGTAGCAGTACTCAGTCCTAGAAAGGAAGGTTTTCTAAGGAAGGTGTTTGGCTGCAAAGGACTAGTCTGAAACCCAGGGAACAAAACGTTTTCAGAGCCAACAATGAGCAGGAGAGGCTCTGAACTATTTAATAGATCACTATTACTAATATAACATATATAATATATTACTAATATAACTGGAAAAGGTCAGTTTCATTCCAATTCCAAAGAAAGGAAATGCCAAAGAATGCTGAAACTACCACACAATTGCCCTTACCTCACATGCTAGTAAAAAATTCTCCAAGCCAGGCTTCAGCAATACGTGAACCATGAACTCCCTGATGTTCAAGCTGGATTTAGAAAAGGCAGAGGAACCAGAGATCAAATTGCCAACATCCGCTGGATCATGGAAAAAGCAAGAGAGTTCCAGAAAAACATCTATTTCTGCTTTATTGACTATGCCAAAGCCTTTGACTGTGTGGATCACAATAAACTGTGGACAATTCTGAGAGAGATGGGAATACCAGACCACCTAACCTGCCTCTTGAGAAATCTGTATGCAGGTCAGGAAGCAACAGTTAGGACTGGACATGGAACAGCAGACTGGTTCCAAATAGGAAAAGGAGTACGTCAAGGCTGTATGTTGTCGCCCTGCTTATTTAACTTATATGCAGAGTACATCATGAGAAACGCTGGACTGGAAGAAACACAAACTGGAATCAAGATTGCCGGGAGAAATATCAATAACCTCAGATATGCAGATGACACCACCCTTATGGCAGAAAGTGAAGAGGAGCTAAAAAGCCTCTTGATGAAAAGAATGGTTCCAAATAGGAAAAGGAGTACGTCAAGGCTGTATATTGTCATACTTCTTATTTAACTTACATGCAGAGTACATCATGAGAAATGCTGGGCTGGAAGAAGCACAAGCTAGAATCAGGAATAACCTCAGATATGCAGATGATACCACCCTTATGGCAGAAAGTGAAGAAGAACTAAAGAGCCTCTTGATGAAAGTCAAAGAAGAGAGTGAAAAAGTTGGCTTAAAACTCAACATTCAGAAAACGAAGATCATGGCATCTGGTCCCATCACTTCATGGGAAATAGATGGGGAAATAGTGGAAACAGTGGCTGACTATTTTGGGGGGCTCCAAAATCACTGCAGATGGTGACTGCAGCCATGAAATTAAAAGATGCTTACTCCTCGGAAGGAGAGTTATAACCAACCTAGATAGCATATTATAAAGCAGAGACGTTACTTTGTCAACAAAGGTTCATCTAGTCAAGGGTATGTTTTTTCCTGTAGCCATGTATGGATGTGAGAGTTGGACTGTGAAGATAGCTGAGCACAGAAGAATTGATGCTTTTAAACTGTGATGTTGGAGAAGACTCTTGAGAGTCCCTTGGACTGCAAGGAGATCCAACCAGTCCATCCTAAAGGAGATCAGTCCTTGGTGTTCATTGGAAGGACTGATGTTGAAGCTGAAACTCCAATACTTTGGCCGGAAGGGCTGACTCATTTGAAAAGACCCTGATGCTGGGAAAGATTGAGGGCAGGAGGAGAAGGGGATGACAGAGGATGAGATGGTTGGATGATATCACCAACTCAATGGGCATGGGTTTGGGTGGACTCTGGGAATTGGTGATGGACAGGGAGGTCTGGCGTGCTGCTGTTCATAGGGTTGCAAAGAGTCAGACATGACTGAACTGAACCGAAGGGAATGCTGATAGACGTGTATTTGTCTTATTTTATATCCCTTAGTGGACTTCCCTGTCAGCTAAGACGGTGAAGGCTCTGCCCACAATACAGGAGACCAGGTTTGATCCCTGGATTGGGAAGAACCCCTGGAGAAGAGAATGGCAAGCCACTCAGTATTCTTGCCTCGAGAATTCCATGGACAGAGGAGCCTGGCGGGCTATTCATGGGGTCACAGAGTAAGACATGACTGAGCGACTAACAATATCACTATATCCCATAGAAAAGTATTATAGTTTTCTCCCCATTTCTTGTTGAGTTACTTGAATAAGATCTTTTCTCCCTTGATACTTTGAAATGATATCTGAACATGCAGTTGGCCTGATACAGACTTCCTGCCCTGTGACTCTTGATTCCTCACGCTTATTTGTCTGGTGGACTAGTTGGGTCTCACTCTTCTATATATTCTCAGCACTGGATAGGGCACCTTACACATTTGCAGGTGGGCCACACATGCCTATTGAATGAAGAAATGGTAGAGGCATTTATAGGCAGAACATCTGAGTTTTAGCACCAAGTATTCCACATAGAGCCCTCTCCTTCCCCCCTTTTTAAAAAATAAGTATTCCGATTCTTATATTATTATTATGGGGAAATAGATGTATAGATAAAGCAATTCCTGCCATTGTTTGTATTTACTCCTATAACAGTGATAAACACTGCTTGAGCAGTTACACGCTTGGTATTGTGCTAAGAGTTTTGCCCATATTTACCCAATTCTTTTCCCCTAAAGCAGAGTGTATACTAACTTTTATAAAAATGATTATTTAATTATTTTGCCCCATCCAATACCTTATATTCTCCTATGTGCTATATACTCCAGCAATATAAAATTA
Organism: Madoqua kirkii; assembly: GCA_006408675.1. Lineage (NCBI taxonomy): Eukaryota > Metazoa > Chordata > Mammalia > Artiodactyla > Bovidae > Madoqua > Madoqua kirkii. The sequence goes on from SJYC01014021.1 coordinate 7,761, forward strand.
TTTCCACATTTTCTTGAATAGAGTGTGCTCTTTCATACAGCTCTTCCTTCTGCTTAAGGTAACTTTCCCTTCCTTCATCATCATCCAAATCCTTAATGTTTAGAATGGGTTGGATGTGGCTACTCTCTGTAAGTTCTTAGCTACATCAGATGTTATCTCTTCTTGCTCTAATCCAAACCCTTATATCCAAATCATAACTGTTATTATATAATGTAATTCATATTTCAGAATTTGTGTCTGACTCTTCCACCTGGTTATGAAATTCTGAAGGATAGTTGATGTTTCTGATTTGTGTTTGTGTCCCTCTGTCATGTAACAAGCACTAAATTGTTTTTTTGGTTGAGCTATGATTCTTGCTCCTACAGAGATCATATTATCAGATTTTCCTTCTTTCCCTCCTTTTTATCTTTTTCCAACATTTCTCTCACTCTCTTTCTCTTTCCCTTATTCTGGTTTTTTTTTTTTTCTTCTTCATCAATGATATACAGAAGACAAGAAATTTAAGTAGCAGGTGTTTGCCAGACAGAAGAGAGTCCAGGTTTTTTAAAGATTATCCATAGACACAATAAAACGTTCAAATACTATAAAGGGGTACACACTGGCAAGTGATTTCCCACACCAACTCAGCCTCCAACTCCTGGATTCTCCTTCCCTTTGTGTATCTGTTCAGAGATATCTCTCTGTCTGGGAGGAAAGAAACAAATATATGACATACCAATGTATTACTTTTCTGGTTAGAATGATCTAGCTCTGTGTTTGGTGTTTGAGAGCTCTACCTACTTGATGTTGTCCTTATGAGTTCATGTTTTTTTTCTTTATGACTATTGAAATCATTTTGTTGACCATGAGTTCACAGGTAGAAAATGTGACATTTTAATAGCCACTTAAAACATGAAAAACATTAATTCTAAGACTCTGGAATTGGAAATGACTTTCAGTGAGTCTTCAACCCAACAAAGCCAGTTTGTTTTTCACATGGGATAAAAAGAGACAGGAACGGGGCAGAGTTTGTGCCTTTCCTGAAGTCTGAACACCTTGACCTAACTAAAGAGTTGTTCTTATATCTTAGATTCATGCGGCCATAAAATAGATGCCATTGGGAAAATCCCTTGAAATGTCTCTCTCTCTCTCTCTCCTCTTCAGCAAACACTGGGGAATACTTATAATTGAAATGGTTTCATTACCTAGAGCGCAGCATGCGGGCACCCAGTATGCTCACTTGTCTATTTCCTAAGTGTGGATTGGTGTCCAGAATATATCAGGCATATGAATAACTTACAGTTCTTTTGTGAAACCTATAATTTTTCCTCTGGAGAAAAGGTTTCAAGACATTACCGTGTAACAATAGGATTCAATACCTCAGTGAAATCCTACTTAAGATGTTGTTTTCTTAGTTTCCTGGTATTTGTTGGAAATAGATTTCAAACATCAGACTGGGATTTATATGCCTGAGGGCAAAGGATAGTAATCTTTCACCTCCTTCTGCCACTCCATCTGCCTTGATAAAAATCTCTGTGGGAAGAAGTGTTGTTAGTGCTATATTTTGGGAATTTGACATATTTGTAATTTCATTGGAGAGGAAAAACAAACAAAAGCATTTCAGTATTGACTTGGGAAAATGTTACATCCTGTAGCTGGGTTATTTTATCTATGTTTTGTTAATACAGATGAGTACACACACACACATATTTAGCACATCAGTTCAGTTCAGTCACTCAATCATGTCTGATTCTTTGCCACCCCATGAACCGCGGCACGCCAGGCCTCCCTGTCCATCACCAACTCCAGGAGTCCACCCAAACCCATGTCCGTTGAGTCGGAGATGCCATCCAACCATCTTCCATCTTATACTCTGTCATCCCCTTCTCCTCCTGCCCTCAGTTTTTCCCAGCATCAGGGTCTTTTCCAATGAATCAGCTCTTCACATGAGGTGGCAAGGTATTGGAGTTTCAGCTTCAACATCAGTCCTTCTAGTGAACACCCAGGACTGATCGCCTTTAGGATGGACTGGTTGGATCTCCTTGCAGTCCAAGGAACTCTCAAGATTCTTCTCCAACACCACAGTTCAAAAGCATCAATTCTTCAGCACTCAGCTTGCTTTATAGTCGAAATCTCACATCCATACATGACCACAGGAAAAACCATAGCCTTGACTAGACAGATCTTTGTTGACAAAGTCATGTCTCTGCTTTTTAATATGCTGTCTAGGTTGGTCATAACTTTCCTTCCAAGGAGTAAGTGTCTTTTAATTTCATGGGTGCAATCACCATCTGTAGGGATTTTGGAGCCCAGAAAAAAAATAAAGTCAGCCACTGTTTCCACTGTTTCCCCATCTATTTGCCATAAAGTGATGAGACTGGATGCCATGATCTTCATTTTCTGAATGTTGAGCTTTAAGCCAACATTTTCACTCTCTTCTTTCACTTTCATTAAGAGGCTCTTTAGTTCTTCCTCACTTTCTGCCATAAGGGTGGTGTCATCTGCATATCTGAGGTTATTGATATTTCTCCCGGCAATCTTGATTCCAGCTTGTGCTTCCTCCAACTCAGCATTTCTCATGATGTACTCTGCATGGAAGTTAAATAAGCAGGGTTTCAATATACAGCCTTGATGTACTCTTTTTCCTATTTGGAACCAGTCTGTTGTTCCATGTCCAGTTCTAACTGTTGCTTCCTGACCTGCATACAGGGTTCTCAAGAGACAGTTCAGGTGGTCTGGTATTTCTGTCTCTTTCAGATTTTCCATAGTTTATTGTGATCCACACAGTCAAAGGCTTTGGCATAGTTAGTAAATCAGAGATAGATGTTTTTCTGGATCTCTGTTGCTTTTTTGATGATCCAGCAGATGTTAGCAGTTTGATCTCTGGTTCCTCTGCCTTTTCTAAAACCAGCTTGAACACCTGAAGTTCTTGCTTCACGTATTGCTGAAGCCTGGCTTGGAGAATTTTAAGCATCACTTTACTAACATGTGAGATGAGTGCAGTTGTGTGGTAGGTTGAGCATTCTTTGGCATTACCTTTCTTTGGGATTGGAAGGAAAACTGACCTTTTCCAGTCCTGTGGCCACTGCTGAGTTTTCCAAATTTGCTGGCAAATTGAGTGCAGCACTTTCACAGCATCAGGATTTGAAATAGCTCAACTGGAATTCCATCACCTCCACTAGCTTTGTTTGTAGTGATACTTTCTAAGGCCCACTTGACTTCACATTCCAGGATGTCTGGCTCTAGGTGAGTGATCACACTATTTAGCACTCATACACACTATTTAGCACATACTGTAGTACAATAAATTATGAAAGAAAATAGAAAGTACTCTGATGCTACCTGAAAACAAAGCCTAGGGCATAAGATGAATTGTTCCTTCATAAGATTAGTTGTGTGAATACATTTGAGTGTAGTATTAGTTTAAAATTTCTCATTTCAGTATGAAAAAATTCAAATTCTTTTACCTTTGAATTTGATCTTAGTAGTCTGTGGCCAATCACTGTCTTTGATGAAAGGCTTAAAAAAAGTTTTTATTTAGTTCAGATTTAGATTGAAGTATTTAAGAACATGAAAGTGGCATAAGATTCTACCTCTGAAAGCTTAAAATGCATTATGTCTTTTAACTTCAGCTTCCTTGTTGTGACAAGGCAGGACGGCGTACAAAAGAAACGGAAAAGCTCTGAAAGGGTTAACATTCAGTTGTTGATAATGTTTATCTCACTAGGGTGTTGTACAGCTTCCTTAGCACTAGCAAAGCAACTTAATACCACTGGATGAAAGACAGTTAAGTTATTAAAGATTTGGTAGTGCTGTTATGATGGTGATGTTGTAAATCAGCGATCATTTTTTCATTGGTGACATGGAGAGAAGCTGTGTTACAGAGTAGTTTGAATCTAGAATGCTTTATGAAGTAGGTCTCATCTTTAATATAGTAGCTGAAAATCAGGTGTTGCCTTTCCCTTAAACTATTCTGGTGTGTAACCAAGACAAATGTGTACTTTTAAAGCAGACTTTTATGGTGTGTGTGTTGCAGGGAGGGGGGGTTGTGTAACCCAGTAGCGGTGTACTTTACAGATATGGTTAACAGTGCAAACAAGTCTCAGATTAATTATAACAATTCTTTACATGACTTGGTTGTGACTAAAAAGTGTAAAATCTATTGCAAGATATAATAAAAAAATTTTTTTAACTGGGAATAAACAAAGTTCATTGCTTCTAGATCTCACTCTTAGTTCCTCAGGAAATTTCCAGTTGCTTATTAACTGAGGGATTAATTATGAGAGCTTTCTGCAGCTTTGTGCATTTGCAGCCGTATGTGCAGTTGATGTTTTGCCAGCTCCATTCTTAAAATAGACACTGAATGCCTTTGGATATATATGAGGCTTTTTCACTGTGGTTCTATGTCATCATTGTTTCTTTGCTGAAAAATTGTTCACAAAAAATGATTGTGTGAGTGTAACTTGAAGTAAAGTATGCATTTATAATTTATGGACAAAGTGATTGGGTTCCCTTTATTCTAGCAATGGCTTCTGATAGGGAATGTGATTGTTTTCTTTTAGAGAGTGAATACACAAGTGATGAGGTCTTCATTAATTATCAAAGACAAAGATCTGTTCAAACTTCAGCCTTTGGTGGAAAGCAAAGAAAGACTCTGCTAGAGGATGAACTTGCATTTGGGAAATGTCATTCTTTCATGCAGGTAGCCTAGTTCTGTCTTAATAATGAGGGCTTCCCTGGCGGCTCAGTGGTAAAGAATATGTCTACCAATGCAGGAGATTCAAGTTCGATCCCTGGTTTGGGAATATCCCCTGGAGGAGGAAATGGCAACCCACTCCAGTATTCATGGCTGGGAAGTCCCATGGACAAATGATCCCTGGCAGACTCCACCTCATGGGGTTGCAAAAAGAGAAACGACTAACTTAGTGACTTAACACCGACAGTTTCTAATAATGATACTAGTGGAAGTTTGCAGACATGTTAATCACCCTTTCCTCTAAAATAATCCCTGTGGCCCTGCCATCCAGTGATTTACTACAATTTTGTTTGAACCTGAGTGGGTTATTAGCAATGGAAATAGCACATTTTATGTATTTCTGTCTTTTTTCGGGGGAGGAAAAACTTGTTGGAAAACTACTTCCAGTCATTCTTTAATGCATCATTCATTTGATAGCCATTTCTTGAGCATTTAACTATAGGTCAGCACTTGGGCTGGGTCATGACATGTTTATTGATAGGATATGAATATGAATGGTAGCTGCTGTCTGAGTGGAGAATTATCATTTGTGGACGGACGTATTGGGTGTTTTGCACTCATTCCATCCCAAGATCCCTCCCTTCTCCACCTCCCTTCCTATTTCTTTCAAAGCAACAGATAATATTTGTGGTTATTTTATTAATATGTTTCACCTGATACTGTAGCATATCTTCACTGAATCTTCCAAAAATTCTTTAGCAATGATAAGACGGTTACTGTTTTATAAAGTGCTTTTTGTTTTCAAATAACATATTTACTTTGTCCTTCTAGGTGTCTTAAAATATCAGTGTACTGTAATATCATCTGGGCTATATAAACTTAACTAATAACAATAGAATACCAGGCCACCTTACCTGCGAAAGTGTAAGTTGCTCAGTCATGTCCAGCTATTTGCAGCCCCAGGGACTATACAGTCCATGAAATTCTCTAGGCCAGAATACTGGAGTGGGTAGCCTTTCCCTTTCCCAGGAGATCTTCCCAACCCAGGGATCGAACCCAGGTCTTCCACATTGCAGGCAGATTCTTTACCAGCTGAGCCACAAGGGAAGCCCACCTTACCTGAATGCAGGAACATATATGCAGGTCAAGAAACAGGAGTTAGAACCAGACATGGAACCCTGAACTGGTTCAAAATTGGAAAAGGAGTACATCAAGGCTGTATATGGTCACTCTGCTTGTTTAACTTATATGTAGAAAATATCATGTGAAATGCAGGGCTGGATGAATCATAAGCTGGAATGAAGATTTATATTGCTGGGAGAAATATCAGTAACCTCAGATATGCAGATGACACCACTCTAATGGCAGAAAGCAAAGAGAAATTAAAGAGCTTCTTGCTGAAGGTGAAAGAGGAGAGTGAAAAAGCTGGCTTAAAACTCAACATTCAAAAAACTAAGATCAGGGCATCCAGTCCATCACTTCATGACGAATAGATGGGGAAACAATGAGAACGGTGACAGACTTTATTTCCTTGGACTGCAAAATCACTGTGGATGGTGACTGCAGCCATGAAATTAAAAGATACTTGCTCCTTGGAAGAAAAGCTTTGGTAAACCTAGACAGCATATTAAAAAGCAGAGCCATCATTTTGCCTACAAAGGTCCATCTAGTCAAAGCTGTGGTTTTCCCAGGAGTCATGTACATATGTGAGAGCTGGACCATAAAGAAGGCTGAGTCCTGAAGAACTGATGCTTTCAAACTGTGGTGCCAGAGAAGACTCTTGAGAGTCTCTTGAACTGTAAGGAGATCAAACCAGTCAATCCTAAAGGAAATTAACCCTGAATAGTCATTTGAAGGACTGATGCTGAAGCTCCAATCCTTGGCCAGCTGATGCGAAGAGCCAACTCATTGGAAAAGACCCTGATTCTGGGAAAGATTGAGGACAAGAGGAGAAGGGGGTGATAAAGGATGAGATGGTTGGATAGCATTGTCAACTCAATGGACATGAATTGGCACAAACTCAGGAAGATGTTGAAGGATAGGGAATCCTGGCATGCTGCTGTCCATGGGGTCACAAAGAGCTGGACATGAATGAGCAACTGAATATCAGTAACAAACAATGGAAATGAAGTTTGCAAAATAAACTGACAAATTGCTGATCTTGCATCTAATCTTTGTCAGTAGAATTGAAATTAATTTCTGTTCCACTTAGTTTTTTTTTGACCTTTGGAATGATCATTTTTTAACTTAAATGAATATACACAGAGATGATTCCATGTAAATGCACATACAAAATGGAAAAGTATAATTTTGATGTGATATGATTTTTAACTATAGATCTATATTAGAAAAATCACAGTTTTTACTTCGTGTGAGCATGCATGAAGATTAAATGTACTTATTAGTCATTGCTTTGACAGCAGCATTGTTCAATCAGAATTCTTGATACTGGTGTATCATTTTTATAGAATTCTTTCCAGAGCTATTAATTCACTTGCAGCAGCTATCAAGGCTGGTGTTCTGGGGAAGGATTGTATTCCTTTCTTCATGTGATAGGCCATTTTAATGTAACAAAATTTTTTAAAGCCACCCTTCTTTCATATTCCTTCAGATTTTCTTTGGAGACTATGGTGTGAGTGTGAAGCATAGCTAGGGAAGTTACTAAATCTTACTTACTATGTTGATAGTTTTCACCTAATGTCTCCAAGATATCATATTAAGAAGCCAGATAAGAAACTACACAATTCCTTGAAGACTTACAATATTCTTTTTAAAAAAGTAGATCATAGCTTAAAATTTGTGAAAATTTCTCTCATAGGACTTATTATATTCTAGTTTATTGAGTTTTCCAAGCAGGGTCCTGCGTAAACACTTACTTTGATATGGAAAATTTTATTACTACTTTTTAAAAAAAAATAATCAGTCTTTCTACTGGTCAGTCTTATTACTGACTTTTTTTTAATCAGTCAGCTGAATTTGTATGACAAACTTCATATTCTTTATAATGTTTATAAAATTTTAGGAAGGTACTCTAAGGATATTACATAATAGTATGTGCTGTTCTACAACAGAACATGGTAAAAATGTTAATAGGTAACATTTATTGAGCCCCGCTTTTTTGAAGCATTTCTTCAACATGAGTCTTTGTGGTGTGATTGTTATTTTCATAGTGCAGATAGGGATATTATTATGAACATTATGGTTATTTAACCTTAGAAAGGAAATTATTATAAATGTATTAATAACCTTTCCAAGCTTAAATAACTTGTTTAGAGTCCCATAGCTAGTAGGACCCTGATCAAAATCCATCTTCCTCTAGAACCTATTGTTTTAACCTTTGTACAGCTACCCTAACCAGCAGTTAAGAAAGCACTTATACAAATGATCTTTACAGTGAGGGTGATGAATTAATCTAAATTATTCACACTTACTAGAATGTTATATATCACAGAGTGGTTTGGCTTGGAGTAAAAGACATGCTTGTGTAACCAAGGTTTTATTTGGAAACCTAGAGACTCCTTGTCTATATCTTAAAGCAACTGAGGATAATTAGCTCTACCATCACTGCCCTACATGGACAAATATATCCTGTAACATTGAGATGGATATTTATAGCTTATGCCATCTCACAGTGAATTTGTCCTTCATGTATTTTGATTCATTCTGTTAACTAACCGAAGGGAAGGATAACAGAAGCCTGGATTCCAGTTCTGGCTACACCGCTTATTAGCTTTGGAACCTCGAACAAAGTTGCTTAACCTCTCTGAACCTCACTTTCATAGCTATAAGGATACCTCTTTTTTGTTGCTTGTTCTGAGTTGTTGTAAATGAAATAGTTTTCTTAAATGTCGATTATAGTACCTTGAAGATAATGAGAGTACCATATATGATAACAGTTATTGTTTGCATTATTGATGTAGAACAAGAACAGGGAGTAAATTTTAAAAAACAACAGAACTTGCTTTGCAAAGTTGAATGTTTTGGAAACCAGCAGTTTGGTGATAAGCATTAAGATGGACTAATGAAAAGGAGTACTCAAGGCTGTTTGCCGACTAAGGTCTGTTTAGTCAAGGCTATGGTTTTTCCTGTGGTCATGTATGGATGTGAGAGTTGGACTGTGAAGAAGGCTGAGCGCTGAAGAATTGATGCTTTTGAACTATTGTGTTGGAGAAGACTCTTGAGAGTCCCTTAGACTGAAGGAAATCCAACCAGTCCATTCTAAAGATCAGTCCTGGGTGTTCTTTGGAAGGACTGATGCTAAAGCTGAAACTCCAGTACTTTGGGCACCTCATGCAAAGAGTTGACTCATTGGAAAAGACTCTGATGCTGGGAGGGATTGGAGGCAGGAGGCGAAGGGGACGACAGAGGATGAGATGGCTGGATGGCATCACCGACTTGATAGACATGAGTTTGAGTGAACTCTGGGAGTTGGTGATGGAGAGAGAGGCCGGGTGTGCTGCGATTCATGGGGTCGCAAAGAGTCGGACACGACTGAGTGACTGAACTGAACTGAATGAGACCTACTCTTACTTTAAAAACATTATAGTCCTGGAGATCAGAGTTTTTTAGTGCAAACTGTGTATTCTCTTGCTTGGTGTTTGCAATAAGCCTTTCTCTGCCCAAATAAGCAAATAAACAAATAGAAGCCCCCAAATATTATAGTCCTTGCAATCTGTCCATCTGTTTAATTTAAAATCTTCTAAGTATACATGTTTATATCTTTAGATGTGTCTGTGTATGTGTATATATGTGTGTGTGTGTGTTTGAAAAAGAATATATGTATGCATTTGTTTAAATCTAGATTAGTTTGTTTGGTTAGTTGTCCTATCCTTAGTTTACTTGGAATTTAGTAAAAATTTACAGATATCTTAAGAATTTTTGTAATTTTTGAACTTTTTTTAAACAAGCCATTTAATATGAAAACTTAATTTTTGCCCAAGCCCAGTTTCCCACCTTATAAATGGAAAATAAGCAAAAACAGAACCAGTCATCAATAAAAAGAGAAAAATATATGTTTTCAGAATATGGTATCCACTCTATGTCAGGAATATAAATAAGATAATTTTTCTGAAAAAGTTGGAGGAGAGGAGAAAAGAGAAAACCTAAACTCACTGAGAATTATTTGTGTTTTTACTCTCCTTTCCATGCATATTTTTAAGTGGTTCAACTCTGCCTTATCTTAAAGCATTTCTTAAAAATTGGAGGTATGCCTGAAAAGGAGACAAAAGTATTCTTTGGGAAATATGTTTTCCAGAATGAGTGTTTTCTAAGATGTTCTAAATTTTTACTTATCCTCAGAAATGGCTGATAATGAGTTATCAGCAAGCTATTCAAGTCTGTGCCCTTGTTGCATATGACCTTACCGCTGTGTTACAGGAAGCATCTGCTTAGAAGGATTTGGGGATATGTTCTCTGGGCCAGACATCCAGAGATACTCTGTGGTTTGCAAGGTTTTCAGTGTTTTGTTGTATGGGTTCTGTTTCGCTTACTGAGCTAATAGTATTATCATTTTATCCTTTGAATCTGACAATTCTAAAATATTTGCAGTAGATTTGAACTGGCAGACAACCAAGGTCTTTGCATTTCTTAATATTGTCATTCACTGCTTTCTTAATTTGTAAGAAGAGCTTTCTAATAATAGTTTATTTTAGTGGGCCTACTTGGTACATAAACTCTGACAAAAATTCAATAATCTGCTATAAATGCAGTGCCCAGAAAATATTCTCACCAGACCCTTGCCCTTTTGAGAATATGAGGTAAATTAGCTGTTACTATTGAGAAATGTTAAAGCTCAACATTCAGAAGACAAAAATCATGGCATCCAGTCCCATCACTTCATGGGAAATAAATGGGGAAACAGTGGAAACAGTGTCAGACTTTATTTTGGGGGGCTCCCAAATCACTGCAGATGGTGATTGCAGCCATGAAATTAAAAGACGCTTACTCCTTGGAAGAAAAGTTATGACCAACCTAGATAGCATATTCAAAAGCAGAGACATTACTTTGCCGATTAAGGTCTGTCTAGTCAAGGCTATGGTTTTTCCTGTGGTCATGTATGGATGTGAGAGTTGGACTGTGAAGAAGGCTGAGTGCCAAAGAATTGATGCTTTTGAACTGTGGTGTTGGAGAAGACTCTTGAGAGTCCCTTGGACTGCAAGGAGATCCAACCAGTCCATTCTAAAGGAGATCAGCCCTGGGATTTCTTTGGAAGGAATGATGCTGAAGCTGAAACTCCAGTACTTTGGCCACCTCATGCAAAGAGTTGACTCATTGGAAAAGACTCTGATGCTTCTGCAGCCATGAAATTAAAAGGCGCTTACTCCTTGGAAGAAAAGTTATGACCAACCTAGATAGTATATTCTAAAGCAGAGACATTACTTTGCTGACTAAGGTCTGTCTAGTCAAGGCTATGGTTTTTCCAGTGGTCATGTATGGATGTGAGAGTTGAACTGTGCAGAAGGCTGAGCGCTGAAGAATTGATGCTTTTGAACTGTGGTGTTGGAGAAGACTCTTGAGATTCCCTTGGACTGCAAAGAGATCCAACCAGTCCATTCTAAAGGAGTTCAGCCCTGGGATTTCTTTGGAAGGAATGATGCTGAAGCTGAAGCTCCAGTACTTTGGCCACCTCATGGGAAGAGTTGACTCATTGGAAAAGACTCTGATGCTGAGAGGGATTGGGGGCAGAAGGAGAAGGGGATGACTGAGGATGGATGGCATCATGGACTCGATGGACGTGAGTCTGAGTGATATCTGAGAGATGGTGATGAACAGGGAGGCCTGGTGTGCTGCGATTCATGTGGTCACAAAGAGTCGGATACGACTGAGCGACTGAACTGAACTGGAAGATGTTTATAGATTTTTGTATTAAATTACTTCAGTCTGACCCTTTGCAACCCTGTGAACTATAGCCTGTCTCTGCTCATGGAATTCTCTAGCCAAGAATACTGGTGTGTGTTGCCATTCCTTTCTCTAGGAACCTTCCTAACCCAGGGATCAAACCTCCGTCTCCTACATTGCAAGTGGATTCTTTACCATATGAGCTGCCAAGGAAGCCTTATAGAATTAAAACCCAGCAAATGGAAGATGTCAGCATTCTTCACCAGGGGAGACCATCTGAGGGCAGATTAAAGAAATAAGTTAATCGAGAGGATAACCTGAGGCCCTATTAAAAAAGTCCCTGCATACACCCTAATCTTATCAGCAAACCCATGCTTGAACCATTACCATAAATCTCTCACCAAAGTCCTATGGATTGGGATAGATAGTCTTGAAGGCAGGAGCCCACTGCATCTTTCTTTATCTGACAAAACAATAAAGTTGTTCTTTTCTACTTCACCTGGAATTCTGAGATTCAATACAGCACTGGTGTTCAAAGGCTGAGCTTTTGGTATCATTTAGAGCTGAACATGAATTTGAGCAAGCTCCAGGAGTTGGTGATGGGCATGGAAGCCTGGCATGCTGCAGTCCATGGGGTCACAAAGAGTTGGACATGACTGAGATTGAACTGAACTAAGAGTCCAATCAATTCAATTTAACTTGCTCAATATGTGCATCAAACATGTTAAAATACATTTCTGGAAAGGACGCCATTTACCTAGCCTGTCCCTTCCAGGAACCATAATGCTATCTAGTTAGAGCTTATGTGAGTTAGATATGCATCCTATAAAACATTTTCCAAATTATATTTATATAAAAGCACTTATTCCTTCAGGAAAAAATACCTGCTAGGCTATTAAATATGTGCCCTTCTACATATTTACCTCTATTGTAACAATTCACATGCCTATTAAAAGCTCTGAAACGTCATTTATCACTGCTATAACTAACTAAATTGTTTTCATTACATATTAGCCAAACCTAATTCACTTGTTTTATGAGCTTGGTTCATTGAATTTATTTTTCTGAGATGGATGTAACCATACTTGATCACATGTGTTGCCGCTTGGAGAAACTCAGTGTCTTGGTTGCAATTTCCCAAGGTTCAGACTTCAAACACTAGTTCTTCTTACAACAACTGTACTCTTTGCAACCTCTCTCCTTAATTACTGCATAACTTTCACTCTGTAACTTCTATATGCTGCAATAATGCTAGCCAACAGATATTTATCTGTTAAATGTGTGGTTTTTCTATTTCCAAGACAGAATTTTGATCTGCTTCTTTCCAAATATACTGAATTTGTTTGAATTACTGTGGCAGCTGGAAGGTGTTCATACCCCCACTCCTTTTTTTTTGAGATGAAAGAGTAACTTTTAATTTGAAGCCAAAACAGCTTTATACATAAAAGACACACCATGATAATTCTGTTGCTATACTGTAAGTCATCTTTTCTCACCAGCAGAAGTGATAGCAGTTTTACTATTGTTATCTTCCTTATACCTTCCACTGTTTAGCCTATCCAGAGTCATATGCAAGCTATTTATACTTGTCACTACATACTTCAAGGTCACTGAACTGAATAGCCATTGCTTCAGTTCACCACTCCTTTAAAAAAGGCAAATTATATACAGTCCATGGAATGTTCCAGGCCAGAATACTGGAGTGGGTAGCTTTTCCCTTCTCCATGGGATCTTCTCAACCCAGGGATGGAACCCAGGTCTCCCACACTGCAGGCGGATTCTTTACCAGCTGAGACACCAGGGAAGCCTATTAAACTGCATATATATAATCATCTCAAATACCAGATGTACATTTGGAAGGGTGAGAACATAAAATTCACAAAATGCTTCAATAAATGCTTATTTTAGGCCACAAATAACTAAGCATGCCTTTCATTTATGCATAAGCTGAGAGGAAAACAATGCTATAGAGATGAAAAGAGATAACATCTCTATGTTCAGAAAATATTCCATATCCCAAGAAAACCCCAGGACAACTATATACAAAACTGAAATTAGTATATTTGGCTGTGTGGTCATTCTGGGTCTCAGATGGCGAATGACTCAGTCAGTAAGAACATGAAAGTAAAGGAAATAGAACTTGCAGGCATA
>SJYC01014022.1:0-13597 GCA_006408675.1 Madoqua kirkii
CAGTACTTCCCTCTTTCATGGCATTTTCTACCTGAAAGGAAGTCCCTGATATTAAATGTTAAACTAATTATATTCCTGGATAAAAGAGTTTGGAGTGAGAGACACATAGTCACTTCTGGGAACCTGCTGGGAAGATAGATTTTTATGGCAACAGATGAGGTTACCAAAGTTCCCAGCAGAAAATGTGCTCCTCTGAAGTTTCTGAGAACTGCATTCCTCTTCATCTGTCTATCTCTGATTTTATGATAACTTTTATATCTTCTATTGCATGAGTCAACTGCAGATTCTCAATTAATACTTGTTGAGCAAATCAAACTAAAACCTACTCCTAAATCTATTTGCCAGAGGATACACCAAGATTTCACTTTGCTTATAATTGAAGTATGCCTCTTTATCTACAACAGAATCTCTATGAGAGAAGACAAAAAGCTATCTTATAAGGCTATTTTCTCCTGAACTTCTGAATTGTTATTAAATAAAGCATTTTAACATATTTCTCTGGCATTTAAGTTTATGAATGTTAAAAGTCAAGATTCCTTACACACTGATTCACTTTATAACCTATTGATGTATTTCCAGAATCTTCCTAGCAATGAATAATTTCCTAATATTTTCTTTGACTAGTATTCTGTTTTTATATTAATTAATTATTAAAATAAAAATAAATTTTTAAAACTAACATAAAACTATAGTTTATCAAATATCTAGAAAGACCAAACCTTACTGAATGCACTGACTCTGAAAGCTGTCTGAAAGTGTCACAGAGTCAGCTTCTGACTAAACTGCACGTAAGGGGATCATGTATTTATTTCTGTGCCTTCTATAGAACTGAATCAAAGCTGAAGCCAATAAAGAAGCCTCATTACCATTATCATTTGGAAATCTCATCTTCAGTTTGATGGACTATCAATATTATGTCTTTCTCTCAATCTTTCAAAGGCACACAGCCCCTGATTCTATCTATGAATTTATCATCAGTTATATGCTATTATCTCAGTAATTGAAGAAGAGTGTAGGATTAAAATTTCTACATCAAAATGAAGAAGGACAGTATTTCTTTCATTTCTCATTCTTAACACCTAGGTCATAAACATGGATTGATTTGAGTTTATCCTATTATCCCTAGAACCATTTTACCCCCTCAGCTTTCCACAGGCTGTAGCTAAAACTTCATGGAGAGTTTTGATGTGTGGAAGCTGGGAAAAGAAATCAATTAAAAACTGCAGGCAGCTACTTTGCTTTGAAAGAAATGGAGGAAAAATTTTACCTTTGAAAACATTATCCTTTTGTTTTGGAAAGCCACCTTGTGATCCTATATGGCTTTCCCCACCCCACCCCCCAGTTAATTCACCTTCATTCCTTACGGTTCTCTGAGTCACCAGAGTCTGACCTTTGCAGCTTGACTCTTTGTGATAGGTGGTATCTGGCTGAACTCAGTTAATGGGAGTCCTTATCAAGAGAACAGAGGATGAAATTGAGAGATTTCCTCCTTCTTCACTTCAGTTCTAGCATTTCATTTTTAGAAGTAGTTGAGTCCTTCAGAAATATTTCTCTTACTAGCTAGCCCCTCATTCACTTATTTACCTTTTACTGCTCCAGTAACACTATTTTATGCCCTTCTCCACTAAGATCTGGGCAGAAGGGTTAGGTTCTAGTGTACTAATGCCCACAAATTGCTCTTCTCTGGGTACCTTATCATCCCCTGTGTTTTCCCTTAACCCTGAGTTGAAACACTCCCAGCCATCACCTCCTTGGGGACAGAGACTTGGGCTTTGTTATCAGTCTATCTCTAGGGACAGAATATCTGATATCACTTCCCAGGTGGTGCTAGCAGTATGGGTTCAATCCCTGGGTGGGGAAGATCCATTGGAGGAGGAAATGGCAACCCATTCCAGCACTCTGGTCTGGAGAATCCCGTGGATTCTACTATAATAGTAGAATCATTTCACTACTGAAACACTTTAGCATACTTGTTTAGTCACTAAGTTGCATCTGACTCTTTTGCAACCCCTTGGACTGTAGCCTGCAAGGCTCCTGTGTCCATGGGATTTCCCAGGCAAGAATACCAGAGTGGATCCCAACACAAGGATCAAACCCCTGTCTTCTGCATTGGCAGACAGATTACCACTGAGCCATCAAGGAAAGGTATCAAAGCTAAGTTCCATCTAGAATATAAAAATATTTTAGAATAGTCACTTGTATTTAGTTTCCCATGTGGTACAGTGGTAAAGAATCTGCCTACCAATGCGGGAGACACAAGAGACCTGGGTTCGATCCCTGGGTCAGGAAGATCCCCTAGAGTAGGAAATGGCAACTCACTCCAATATTCTTGCCTGGAAAATTTCATGGACAGAGGAGCCTGGCGGGCTGGGCTGTGATCCATAGGGTCCCAAAGAATCAGACACAACTGAACATGCACACACACTTGTGTTTACTTACTGCATGCTAAATATATTTAAAACTTTCCAAACTTACTGACCAGGGACTTCCCTGGTGTTCCAGTGTTAAGAATCTGAATTGTAAAGGAGGAGGACATGGATTTGATCCCTGGTGGAGAAACTGAGACACCACATGCTGTAGAAAAACTAAGCCTGTGAGGTGCAACTGCTGAAACATGCATGCTGTGGAGCCTATGTGCCACAACTAGAGAAGCTGTGTGCCACAATGCAAGATCCCACATGACAGGATGAGGATCCCAGGTGCCACAGCTAAGATTTGACACAAATACATAAATAATAAATTGAGTAGGTGAAATTTGGTTCATCTGGTAATAATACTTTCTCATAAGTGACCCTGTGAGGATTCCATTAGAAAAGTTATAGAAAACACCCATCAGTGTCTCTGGCACATTGAACTAAATCTTCCTATTCTTGTGTCAGGATGAATGTATTTTTAAAATCTGGCTAGCCTTCCTCTTTCCCAAAGAGTGATAGAGTTGTTTTTTTTTTTTTTTAAATCTCAGGACGGTCACTCAATCAAAATTACCAAACGTTGAAAAGGTTAAAGCAGTATAGCATACCTTTAAAATCATAGATTTTTGAATGCATTAGCATTCCAATCTCTCCTTCTTAAAGAAAAGATTATAATAAGTGTCCTAAATGGCCACACATTAATCCTCTCAATGACAATAGTTTTCCTTTTCCCGAAAATGTACAAATGTAACCTCTGCTGACACTGAATTTCAATTTCGATGCCACATAGTGCTTCTGGTTTTGATAACAAATGGATACACAAGAGAAATGCAATAGCAAATACACGATGGTCATAAAAGTAAAAGGCTTTCAAATATGCGGTGGGTTAATTTCATTCAAACTGCCAGGTCTAGAAAATTATGTAATTGACATCCCTACTTAAGAATATTTTGAGTTTTTGCAAGGCTGGGCTGAGATTTTTACACAGGCTTTAAACAAGCAATCAAGCATCTGCTTCCCAAATTAAAGAACCAAAAAGACTAACTGGTGTGAGTCCATGATTACAGTGTCAAATATTTCTTTGTAACTGTTGGACCATTTTCAACTCAATCAATTTTATTTTTATTTTTCATGATATTTCCAGGGATAACATAGACTCATAATCACAGTCTGTTAGCGTTATAAAGGGCTTTAGGGACCTCTTAGCCCATCCTTCTCATTTTATAGATGAGAAAACTGAGGACCACAGAGGGTAAGTGGCTTGTCTAAGGTCACAGAATTAGTAGCTAAGCCAGAATAACATTGAAGTCAGTTGGAATTACAAATAAATAGCTACTGAAATTATATCATACACATTCCATTTTCATCTAAATTTCTCTTTAAGAAAGCACATAATACATTGATGATGAGGGATTTACAAAACAAGTTGCTTGGATCACCTGAAGACAACTATAAAAATCAGGAAGGATAGACACTTTTATATTCATGAGCTGAAGTCTCCTAAGGAAAAGTTCAGCATTTTATTCCTGTCACTCCAACAGCCTTTTGGACCAAGACTTTGCAAGAAGGTTAGGTAACATGTCACTCAAATCAATTCCAGAAGTATCTAGTCTTTTGGAGAAATCAGATTTATAACTTGATAAGAGCTCAAAATGTAGTCTTTTAAAGAAATTTGATGCAAAATATGTAAAACATACTTTCAAGTATTAAGGAAAGACATTGACATAATAATGTGGTTGGTAAGGCTGGGTGCAAAGACATGGTAGAAAAGACTCAGGAATAGCATGGTGTTTATGCTAGAGACAAGCACACAGTCTGTAAAAGAGGTAGATCAGCATCTAATCTGTATTCACTCTAGTAGATATGAAAGCAAAACGAACTTGTGTTAAGAGAGCTCAGCCTAAGAGGCTTATTTTGAAGATCTATAATATGACTTGTAATAGGACCTGGTTTCACAATTCTTGCTTTGGCAGAATAAAAAGAGATTTCATTTTACTTGACAGTGGTCCAAAAATACAAACAACAAAAAATGGAAATAATGCTTACATGTGATTAACCTTCATTAACAGGGCTATGTTAGAAATCCTTCTCTGTTTTTGGCAATAAGGAGAATTGCGTTGTCTTGGTGATGAGGGATTTTACTTTATGGTTTCTTCTTTGCAGGCAAAAGATTAGATTTAGTTCTGAAGGTTTCTTCCTCTGGCATCAGAGTAGAAAGATATTTTTTTAATCCCTCAAGACTCAGGTTGCCTTCACACAGATTGGCTTGAGTTGGATAAACCCTGCCAGTAATCCTAGAACTGTTTTGACCTACTTCCTCAAGTATTAAAAATGCATACCCCAACAGCTTCTTTTATCCTTATTTTCTGTTGCATTCATATATTGAAGAGCAAATAAAATCAGAGAGTAAATGTGGATTTCCAAGAGGCAATCTCTTGTCACCTGGCTTACCTACTATGCTAGTTATTTTCCATTTGTTCTCCCAATGCAAGATCCACTCTCAGTCCTATTTGGTGTTCGGGAAACCTGGTTCTCTTGACTGCATATGGTGGTCCTCTTACCCTCTGGCTTTCTGTTGAATTTGGCAAAGTGAAAATAGAGAAATCTCACTGATGTTCTTGCAAGAGCCATATGTCTTTATGGCAAGAGCTCTTGTTGGCTGGTTTCTCCCCACAGGTCCCTGTTTTCATTGAAGTGAAGTGAAGTTGCTCAGTTGTGTCTGACTCTTTGCAACCCCATGGACTGTAGCCTACCAGGCTCCTCAGTCCATGGAATTTTCCAGGCAAGAATACTGAAGTGAGTTGTCATTTCCTTCTCCAGGGGATCTTCCTGACCCAGGGATTGAACCCAGGTCTTCCACGTTGTAGGCAGACACTTTACCATCTGAGCCACCAGGGAAGCTTGCTTCATTGGACTCTGGTGAAATAATTTTATTCTGTACTTTCTTCTGGTCAAAGGGCTGGAATGACTTCCAACTGTTGCTAATCCCCGAATGCCTCATATTTCCAAGATGGCTTCCTCACCTTTGTCTTCACCTCTGTACATAATACTGTTATAGTTTCTTTAAATTCTTTTTAGTTAAACCTTTTGTATCAGCCCTTTGTTTCTTTCCAGGACATTAACTGATAGGCCACTCTCACCATGTACCTATTTTGTTTCCCTTTACCATAATTATTCTTGAAGGCAGAGAAGGCAAAGGCTGCTAGGGTCCTCAATATTCACTGCAAAGCCATGCAACTGACATTCACCTGAGAAAGCTGTTTGGTACAGTAGGCAGATAGTACAGTCTTGTCTTATTAAATGCTAAGTTGCTTCTGTCATGTCCGACTCTGTGCGACCCCATAGATGGCAGCCCACCAGGGTCCACCGTCCACAGGATTCTCCAGGGAAGAATACTGGAGTGGGTTTCCATTTCCTTCTCCAAGGAAAAGCTGCCTTCAAAAGCCATCATCAAAACCATTTCACACACATAGCCTGCTAATGAGCTAGAATGACTCATTTCTTTGATTTGGACTATGGTTTCCAAAGTCCAATGTACTTATTTTATAGCCAGAGGGAATCAAATGTGGTATTCAGTTTATATTGTGCCCAGATACAATAAGAACAAAATTATTTTGTTTCACATAGGTGAAACTTGTGGCTTTTTAGAAGTCTTATCTGTGAAAA
Organism: Madoqua kirkii; assembly: GCA_006408675.1. Taxonomy (NCBI): domain Eukaryota; kingdom Metazoa; phylum Chordata; class Mammalia; order Artiodactyla; family Bovidae; genus Madoqua; species Madoqua kirkii. Next base: position 6,078 of record SJYC01014022.1, read on the forward strand.
GGATTATGTGGAGGGATTCATAAACTGTAGGAATCCCTGATCTTCTTGGGTCTCTGAAGATCTTTGATCTCTCAAAGGATCTTGGTTTCCTATCACTAAAATTTGGGACTTACCATCTGGAGTTGTATTCCTTCAGGTCAATTACTTATTCACATGTGTTAAAAAACAAACAAACAAACAAACATTTCTTGGGCACTTCCCACTACCTGTTCTAGTGTTTGTGCTGGAAACTAGAACTATGGGGGTATGGGAAAAGAATGTGTACAATAAATCAATAAACAAATGAATAACTTAGATAGTTTAATATATAAACGTATGCAGAGAAGGAAATAAAACAGGGCAATGTAATCAAGAGATGGATCAGAGACACTTTCCATAGGGTGGCCAAGAAAGGCATCAGATCCCACTCAATCTGAAACCAGATGACAAGAAAAAGCCAGGCTTGGAAAGGTCTAGGGCAGGGTTCAGCAGACTATAGCGACCTGTGCACCCAGTGCAGCTCATCTTCTACAGATAAAGTAGCTTTATTGGAGGAGAGGAGTAGAATCAGGCTGTTTGGTTTGTGTTCTGTCCAGGGCTGCTTCCCTGCTACAATGGCAGAACTGAGGAGTTGCTACAGAGACCACATGGGTCCCCAAGGTGAAAATACTTACCATCTGACCTTCTACAAAGTCTGTTGAATTTGGTCCTGGGGAAGAACATTCCAAAGATAAAAAAGGGCTAGTTCAAGGGCTTTAAAAGAAGAACCTGCTTGGAGGTCCATGTGACTGCATGTGAGATAAAAAGTGGAGGGAGAGAATGTCTGGAGTGTGCAGAATCAAAACCATAATAAGCAGATTGTTTTCATTCTACATGGGGAATGAAGATTTTTTTAAAAATTTGTATCTGAAAGTGAAGTGAACTATGTTTACTTTTGCAGTAAATACCTTCTAGGAGATGTGGTTTCAAAGATTTTTATCTTATTTTCTGCTAATAAATAACTACATAGATAAAATAATTGGTCTCATTTTAGAGGAGAAAAAAGTAAAACTAAGAGAATTTAGGTGAGTTTTCAGAGATCAAAGAGCAAATGACTGAGCTGAGACCTGCCCAAATCCAAGAGGGTGGTGACTGCATGAGAAATGAGAGACAATTGATTTTCAAGCCTCTATAGCTCGATGGTGCTCATATATAATAATGATATAATTGGGGGAGTAGAAATACAGTCTGTCCCCTTGAATGCATCTTCTGTATGTTAAGTGATGCCTGAAATTCCACTGTTAGAAGGTCGACCAATCTGCAGCTCTGCCTAGGTTACAGAATAACTGTTCCCATTCAATTTGTTAATTTAGGTACTAAGAATTCTGAAGAGCAATTAAAGAAGTGCATTACATTCATATAAAAATAAGCCATGAATAATTGCAGCTTTTCTGTCCTGAACACAGATATCTTTGGAAAAGTTCAGTTTGATGACAACCGCAGACTTCCTGGCCGGTGTGTGAGATACCCTTGAGAACAGGGACCAGCTCCTACCTTTCCTTGTATCCCCAGGCCTTGGCTCAGGTCCTTGGCAAGCTTGAGATGCTGAGGATGTCTTAGATGCAAATCATTTCAGACTGAACACCAAAATAGAATTTTGCTTGACTCTGAACTTGCATGCAAAATGTGAGTAAAACTGTGTGATCTAATTGAAAATGCCCAAATCAGGCTGTTTCTCTTCTCTTGACTCTCTGACCCAACCACCTGCCAGTACCATCCCCACATGGGGAAATGGATCTGGCAGATCATATTAAGTGAGCACTAAAGTGAGAGGGAGCAGAAGGGCAGGAGGATCCTTCTCTTCAGATTTGCCACCTTCTTCTACCATGGCTTTTCTCTCTCCCTAATCCATGATCCTACTGAAACTCCTACAGATCTCTCTGGATGTTCTGTGCCAAAGCTTGAGCCTACAAACCCTGTGCTGACTCCTTTGAGGCTCTGCCTCTTCAGCTGGAAATCAGTAACATGAACTGGAGCAAGGAAGACAGGAGGGAAGAAGTAAAGCAAGGAAAGAAGGAAAGAAGAAATGGAGGGAGGGAAGGAACAGGGGTGGGATGGTGAGAAGGAGTGAAAAGTTGTTGCTGAATCACACATAGACGCTGGGATCCTTGGCCTCCAGAAGAGAAGAATTCAATCCAGGGCTAGACACAAGCCTTGACCATTCAGAGATTTGTGTAATAAAGTTTTGTTAAAGTATAAAGGAGATAGAGAAAACTTCTGACATAGATATAAGAAGAGGGTAGAAAAAGTACCCCTTTGCTAATGTTAACAATGGAATTATATACTCTCCAATGAATCCCAAGAATGTCTGGAGGTTGTAAAGTTCTCACTAAATCTACTCCCATAATTTACATTTTAAGATAACATGATTAGCCCGGTTTAATCCAGAGGTCTGTCTAGTCAAGGCTATGATTTTTCCAGTGGTCATGTATGGATGTGAGAGTTGGACTGTGAAGAAGGCTGAGCACTGAAGAATTGATGCTTTTGAACTGTGGTGTTGGAGAAGACTCTTGAGAGTCCCTTGGACTGCAAGGAGATCCAACCAGTCCATTCTGAAGGAGATCAACCCTAGGATTTCTTTGGAAGAAATGATGCTGAAGCTGAAACTCCAGTACTTTGGCTACCTTATGCGAAGAGTTGACTCACTGGAAAAGACTCTGATGCTGGGAGGGATTGGGGGCAGGAGGAGAAGGGGATGACCAAGGATGAGATGGCTGGATGGCATCACGGACTCGATGAACGTGAATCTGAGTGAACTCCGGGTGTTGGTGATGGACAGGGAGGCCTGGTGTGCTGCGATTCATGGGGTCGCAAAGAGTCAGACATGACTGAGCGACTGAACTGAACTGAACTGAATCCAGAGACTGTCCTCAGGCAGGATACATAATCCTAAAGCATGTAGAGGAAAAAAGAAACTTTATCCTTTCTTCCTTCTTGAGAATTCCAGACCCCTCTTTCCTTGGGGACCCCTAGACTTCTTATCAACCTGCCTAGGAAATGACTCTCTCAGAAGGAATGAAAAGGGGAGAGGAAGGGATTAAGAAAGTGAGAAGAAATGAAGGAAGGAATGAAAGGTGAGAACTATGACCGCATTTTCACCTGGACCACTGTGGACAAACAAGGGAAGTATAAGAAAGGAGGATGGCACTTGACAGGACATGTCCCACCTGTGACCACAAAGCCAAATCTCTATCAAGGAAGTCAGAATTATATGTAATATGCTATGTGGTGATATTCAGATCCCTTGAGGTAGTGGGTAGTGATGCTCTAGAGTTGCCCTATCCAACAGTGTGGCCACTCACTACAGGTGACTGCTGAACACATGAAAGGCAGTGCAACATGCTAAAATGATCATATTTTGGATATATTGGTTAAAAAAAAATACATCACTAAAATGAACTCCACTTGCTTAGTTTTATTATTTTTTAAACATACTTATTAGAAAAAAATTAATATCATATTACATATGTGACATTGTACAGGGCTGTTCTAGAGGTGCAAAAAAATCTCCTTTCCAATTAAAATAATACATTAAACCCCCAAATCTGCTGAAAGCTCACATCACTGAAAAGAAGCACCATCCAAATCATGACTTATCCTCAATCAGTGTCAGGTGGTTCTGTTTTGCTCCCTGCAAAACTCTCTAAGATCTTTAAAAGCAAGGACCATGCCTTGTAATTTTTCTTTATTCATGAAGTAAAATGAAAGTCACTCAGTTCTGTCTGAATTTTTGTGACCCTATGGAAAATATAGTCCATAGAGTTCTCTAAGCCAGAATTCTGGAGTAGATAGCCTTTCCCTTCTCCAAGGGATCTTCCCAATCCAGGGATCAAACCTGTGTCTCCCATATTGCAGACAGATTCTTTATCAGCTCAGCCACAAAGGAAGCTTATTTATTACAGTGTCTACCAAAATAATGATGCACAAAAGCACTCAACAATTATCAATCATATGATTCACTAAAATAAGAAAATGACTAGAGTTTTGGAATAGACAGTTACTGAGTTAATGATGAGCTTGGTCTGTGCATGTGTATCTGTGTGTGTGTGTTTAATGCATGTAAGTCTCATGATATTTCAGTTCAGTCCACTTGCTCAGTTGTGTCCAACTCTTTGTGACCCCATGAACTGCAGCATGCCAGGCCTCCCTGTCTATCACCAACTCCTGGAGTCCACCCAAATCCATGTCCATTGTGTCTGTGATGCCATCCAACCATCTCATCCTCATCCCTTCTCCTCCTGCCCTCAATCTTTCCCAGCATCAGGGTATTTTCTTTTCTTTTCTTTTCTTTCTTTCTTTTTTAACCAGAATCAGAAAGTTTTAGAATTTTATTTCATTTTTAATTTTATTTTTACTTTATTGTACTTTACAATACCATATTGGTTTTGCCATACATTGACATGAATCCACCACGCGTGTATATGAGCTCCCAATCCTGAATCTCCCTCCCACTTCCCACCCTTTTCAAATGAGTCAGCTCTCCGCATCAGGTGGCCAAAGTATTGGAGTTTCAGCTTCAACATCAGTCTCTCCAGTAAACACCCAAGACTGATCTCCTTTAGGATGGACTAGTTGGATCTCCTTGCAGTCCAAAGGACTGTCAAGGATCTTCAACAACACAGTTTAAAAGCATAAATTCTTTGGTGCTCAGCTTTCTTTACAGTCCAACTCTCACATCCATACATGACCACTGGAAAAACCATAGATTTGACTAGATGGACCTTTGTTGGAAAAGTAATGCCTCTGCTTTTTAATATGCTGTCTAATTTGGTCATAACTTTCCTTCCAAGGAGTAAGTGTCTTTTTTCATTTCATGGCTGCAGTCACCATCTGCAGTGGTTTTGGAGCCCAGAAAAATACAATCAGCCATTGTTTCCACTGTTTCCCCATCTATTTCCCATGAAGTGATGGGACTAGATGCCATGATCTTCATTTTCTGAATGCTGAGCTTTAAGCCAACTGTTTCACTCTCCTCTTTCACTTTCATCAAGAGGCTCTTTAGTTTTTCTTCACAATATTTAGCAGGATGTTATTAAGCATGATTCTTGCCTCCCCAGATATTTTGCTAGGGAAATGGGTTGTGCTGTGCTCAGTTACTCAGCTGTGTTTGATTCTCTGTAACCCCATGGACTGTAGCCAGCCAGGCTCCTCTGTCCATGGTATTTTCGAGGCAAGTTACTGAAGTGGGTTGCCATTTTCTTCTCCATGGGATCTCCCAAACCCAGGGATTATGCCAGCATCTTCTGCATTGGCAGGGGGGCTCTTTACCACTGTGAATATTTAATAGTAATACACAGGAAGTGTCATGACAGTCATATTCCTGATGAGGATGACATGTTCAGTTTTCACTCTAACCAAAAGTGGTTTCCTTACCCTCCCTAATTTGGAGCTTTTAGCAAAAAATACTGTGACTCCTACAATCATACTGTCTCTTCCAACGATATTAGTGACAAAAATGCTTGAATTAGAGACCTGGAGTATTACAGTATCATTCATCCATGCCTTCCACAAAGACTTAAAACCAGAATAAATCATAAGGGTTTTGAAGCTAAAAATAAATAGAACAGATCATATGCTAGAACAGAACCAACCAATAATAGTATATCTATTTTCTCAGGCATGGTATTTTTGAGGAGGTACCCAAGACTCATAGCAGAACTCAAAGTATGTAGATATACTAAGTATATATATGTATATATGTACTAGGTATAGATCCAAGAACTATGCAAACAATTGTCTATAATTTAGAAATTTTAATTCCCATTTTACAGATTAGGTAAATGAAACTTCAAGACACCAGCTCATTAATGTTCACATATTTAGTCTGCTCATGGCTAGGACTTATAATCAAATGTGTCTATGACTAGTTTGCATAATTTCTTCTTTTGCATAGGTGCATCTTTTTTTTTTTTTTTGTCTTGATCCTTTGTAGTAAGTTGTATATCATTCTCCTTGCAGAGTGTTTCTTCACTCATTATCAAGGCACCTTTCTGTTTGTTCTAAGAAGTCCATAGGTAAAGATTCTTTCAGGGATTGTTGTGGTTTGTATCTAAACTATTTGAATCATGATTATAACACATGCAGCAGGAAGAACTCAGAAGAGGAGCTTTCTGTATGAACCTAAGTTTTCATGAGGCCCACCGGTGCATAAGTAGTAGACTCTATACTACACATATAGAACTTTATCCCAGTGGTCTGATGATCCTAAAGAAACCAGAAAACACATATGCCACTGTATCCAGGGGCATCAGCAAAGCATGCACTGTATTGTTTTGTTTTGTAAATTGAAAATCTGGCTTGTGCTGTGCTGCGCTTAGTTGTTGAGTCCTGTCTGACTCTTATCTGATGCCATGGACTGCAGCTCACCACTCTTCTCTGTCCATGTTCTCCAGGCAAGAATACTAGAGTGGGTTGCCATGCCTTCCTCCAGGGGATCTTCCCAACTCAGGGATCAAACCCAGGTCTCCATATTGCAGGTGGATTCTTTACCATCTGAACCACCAGGGCAGCTCAAGAATACTGGAATGAGTAGCCTATCTCTTCTCCAGGGGATCTTCCTGACCCAGGAATTGAAACGGGGTCTCCTGCATTGCAGAAGGATTCTTTACCAGATGAGGCACCAGTGAAGCCTCAAACCTGGCTTATGTAACTTCCAAAACACAATTCCATTCGTGAAGGTAAGAGCTGTGAAATTTTCATTTCATTTTTGTGACAGTCACCTGCTTTTACATCTTAGAATGTTTAAAACAGTAAAAAAAAAATAATAATAAATCTAAAAATAAATGAAAAGCCTCTAAAGTTTGTGTGAGTGAAAGTGAGAGTGGAGGACATTGTAAGAATGGGAAACAAAGACACTGATGCTGCATGTATTTATGACTTTTAATTCTTGAGAAAAAGAATAGAGAAAAACTAGAAGAGAAAAACTGAAGCATTTAAAAGATAACAAGTCATGGTTTTGAAGCTTTCTAACTTCAATTTTTCTTGGTGCTGACCTTTGGCTTCTGTAAACAATAGTCAAATATAATATTTAGACTTATATGTTTTTCTATTCAGTTCAGTCACTCAGTCCTGTCCAACCTTTTTTGTCCCCCATGGACTGCAGCACACCAGGCCTCCCTATCTATCACCAACTCCTGGCGTTTACCCAAACTCATGCCATTGAGTTGGTGATGCCATCCAACCATCTCATCCTCTGTCGTCCCCTTCTCCTCCTGCCCTCAGTCCTTCCCAGCATCAGGGTCTTTTCCAGTGAGTCAGCTCTCCACATCAGGTGGCCAAAGTATTGGACTTTCAGCTTCAACGTTAGTCCTTCCGATGAACACTCAGACTGATCTCCCTTAGGATGGACTGGTTGGATCTCCTTGGAGTCCAAGAGACTCTCAAGAGTCTTTTCCAACACCACAGTTCAAAGGCATCAATTCTTCAGTGTTCAACTTTCTTTATAGTCCAACTCTCACATCCATACATGACCACTGGAAAAACCATAGCCTTGACTAGACAGA
>SJYC01014023.1:0-11323 GCA_006408675.1 Madoqua kirkii
TTAACTAAAATCTTTCCATAGAGGTAATTTGTTTGCTATTTACTTATTTGGCTCATATATCTCAGAGATATGGATAATGAGATATGCTAAGGTGGGAATCTAAGGCAGAATAACTGAAAGGCAAGTATAAGTTTTAATGTTGGAATTAGATTTTTGGCTCAGTAATATAAACTAAATGGTTGTACTGTTCCCTAGATATAGGTAGCCCATGAAACCAGTCATATAAAAATTATGTTAAGCCTTTCCTGGAGCTGTAGAAGGTGACTGTAGGTGGGGTTGGGGGTTGGGAGCAGAGATTAAATGGCTGTACAAGACACACAATCATCTGTCCTTTGCAGCTGCCTTCCCAGCCTCATGATCTGGTGAGCTCATGGACCACAAGAAGTATGTTTTTCTCACTGAGAATTTTAGATCTAGCCATTGACAGGGTGCACAGCACTGAGCTAGCCTGTGACTACCAGCCATTCTTGGATAACCAAGGAAATGACTATTTCTTGTCTTATAGAGACAACTTATTCACCAGGGTTAATAGGGTAGCTCTTTGACGGATAGCTATCTGGAAGGAAAGCAGCAAGAACCACATACCTGCAGCTGAAATCTTTGAAGGTTTACTGTGTTTTCTTTTTTATGTTCAATATTCCATTGTCTATGTGAATAGGGCTTTTACCCCACTTGAAAAGTTTAAGATTTTCGTTTGCATCAAGTTTCATCATTCTCCACTAAACTCAGCTTGTATTTATTTATTTTACTCAGGTATTCCTACAAATTTCCACATCTTTTTTTGTCTTTTTCCATAATACTATCTATCTCATTAGAACTCAGTGAAAATGATTGCAGGCTGACTAACTTCAGGCTGAATGGAATTAGCAGAGCACTGAATTATTCCCTGGCCATCAGCAGATTTCAGCGTACTTAGGTAAATTGCCTTTGCTCTGAATGCAGTCTTAAATTGATCATATGCCCTTGGTTGAGAAACCTATATGCAGGTCAGGAAGCAACAGTTAGAACTGGATCTGGAACAACAGACTGGTTCCAAATAGGAAAAGGAGTACATCAAGGCTGTATTCTGTCACTCTGCTTATTTAACTTATATGCAGAGTTGCTGCTGCTGCTAAGTCACTTAGTCATGTCTGACCCTGTGCAACCCCATAGATAGCAGCCCACTAGGCTCCCTCATCCCTGGGATTCTCCAGGCAAGAACACTGGAGTGGGTTGCCATTTCTTCTCCAGTGCATAAAAGTGAAAATTGAAAGTGAACTCACTCAGTCTTATCTGACTCTTCACGACCTAATGGACTGCAGCCTACCAGGCTCCTCTGCCCACAGGATTTTCCAGGCAAGAGTACTGGAGTGAGGTGCCATTGCCTTCTCCGTATATGCAGAGAACATCATGAGAAATGCTGGGCTGGAAGAACAAGCTGGAATCAAAATTGCTGGGAGAAATATCAGTAACCTCAGATATGCAGATGACACCACCCTTATGGCAGAAAGTGAAGAGGAACTAAAAAGCCTCTTGATGAAAGTGAAAGAAGAGAATGAAAAAATTGGCTTAAAGCTCAACATTCAGAAAACGAAGATCATGGCATCCGGTCCCATCACTTTATGGCAAATAGATGGGGAAACAGTGGAAACAGTGTCAGACTTTATTTTTTTGGGGCTCCAAAATCACTGCAGATGGTGGCTGCAGCCATGAAATTAGAAGACACTTACTCCTTGGAAGAAAAGTTATGACCAACCTAGACAGAATTTTGAAAAGCAGAGACATTACTTTGCCAGCAAAAGTCTGTCTTGTCAAGGCTATGGTTTTTCCAGTGGTCATGTATGGATGTGAGAGTTGGACTGTGAAGAAAGCTGAGTGCAGAAGAACTGATGCTTTTGAACTGTGGTGTTGGAGAAGACTCTTGAGAGTCCCTTGGACTGCAAGGAGATCCAATCAGTCCATTCTAAAGGAGATCAGTCCTGGGTATTCTTTGGAAGGAATGATGCTAAAGCTGAAACTCCAGTACTTTGGCCACCTGATGCGAAGAGTTGACTCATTGGCAAAGACTCTGAAGCTGGGAGGGATTGGGGACAGGAGGAAAAGGAGACGACAGAGGATGAAATGGCTGGATGGCATCACTGACTCGATGGACGTGAGTCTGAGTGAACTCCGGGAGTTGGTGATGGACAGGGAGGCCTGGTGTGCTGCAGTTCATGGGGTTGCAAAGAGTCAGACATGACTGAGCTACTGAACTGAACTGAAGTGATGCCCTTGGTAAGCTGGTTGTTCTGAACACACAAAGTGTGAACATTCTATCATCTAAAAGTTGAGATTGTGCTCAAGTATCACAGAAAGGCATCTCTATAATAATCAGCATGGTTTCAAACCTAAGTACTGTGAAACCAAACGTGCATCTCCATGCAAGTACATCAGCAACAGGCAAAGTGAAAGTGAAGTCTCTCAGTTGTGTCTGACTCTTTGCGACCCCATGGACTGTAGCCTACCAGGTTCCTCCATCCATGGGATTTTCCAGGTAAGAATACTGGAATAGGTTGCCATTTCCTTCTCTGGGAGATCTTCCCAATCCAGGGACTGAACCCAGGTCTCCCACATTGTAGGCAGACGCTTTATCGTCTGAGCCACCAGTACGGTGAAAGCAGACGTACATCTCCATGCGAGTACATCAGCAACAGGCAAAGCAACCCCAAAATTCAGGAAAAAATAAACCAAATGAGTGCATTCGTTTTTTTAAATTCTTATTTGAAGATCATAATTTAGAACTTGCTATTAAAAGTTGAGAAAGTATTTTCTATGCAACAATTATCCTGCTGCTGCTGCTGCTAAGTCACTTCAGTCGTGTTAGACTCTGTGTGACCCCATAGATGGCAGCCCACCAGGCTCCTTCATCCCTGGGATTCTCCAGGTAAGAACACTGGAGTGGGTTGCCATTTCCTCCTCCAATGCATGAAAGTGAAAAGTGAAAGTGAAGTCGCTCAGTCGCGTCTGACTCTTGGTGACCTCATGGACTGCAGCCTACGAGGCTCCTCTGCCCATTGGATTTTCCAGGTAAGAGTACTGGAGTGGGATGCTAGCAGCTCTTTATTCCCTCAGATGAGCACAAGTTTCAGGGGGAAAATGCCTATGTTAATATTAACTGCAGTAATGTTTGTATTGGGGGAAAAACGTAAACCACCCACTGCCTACCAATAAAAATACATTAAATCAACTAATCAAGTAGTTTTTGAAAAGAATGAGAAATGCATTCATGTATTGGTATGGAAATGCATAAATATATTGATATGTCTAAGACAGTTAAAGCAAAAGTTAGAGAAGAATCTCTTACAGAATGAGAGTGGATCTATTAATCTATCTACTTATCTCTTCATCCATATTTCTATCTAACCATTCACAAAAATACATGAAATAACAGGAAGTATGAAAAACAACAAATTATTAACAATGATACTTTCTAAAAAGATGAAGTTAGGAGAAATTCTATGGGGTGAATTTAAGCTATTTTTTAATACTTTTCTACATGTGTCTGTTGTCCATTTGCTGTCTAACACAACATCCCAAAAGTCGGTGACTTCATATAACAATCATTTATTTGCTTCCAGCTCTATGGGTAGCAGTGCAGACAAGGTTCAGCTGGGATAGCTGGTCTTTTTGCTCTGTCATGTCAAGATTCATTCTTGTGGCAATAGTGAGTTGGTAAGTTAGTTAGGGACCTCTAGTCCTTAACGACCTCACTCTCATGTCTAGAGTCTGTACTGGAATGGCTGAGATGGCTACACTTCTCCCTGTGATCTCTGTTTGTTCACAGGCCGTAGTTTTCCAAGAGAACAAAAAAATAAACAAACATATAAGCCTTCCTGGAGCCAAGGCTTGGTAGTAACCCAGCATCACTTCTGCTATTTTCTTTTGGTCAAAACAAGACCAGCCGAGATACGAAAATAGGGAAATTCAACTGCATTTTTTTTCTGCTATGTTTTATGTAGTCAAACCTTTTATTAAACTTCATTGGTAATATCTGCCTTTGACTTATGTGTAGAAATCCACACTAAGATATTTGATTAACAGCTACTTTATTTTTTCTTGAATACCGGTGTTTTAAAAATGAGAAAAATGTTTATGAAATAGAAAAGGAAAGAGAAGTGTATTGAAACAGAAACATTTCTGATGCTTAGCTTAACCCTGATTTCTTGATGAGAAGAGCAGAAACAAATTTATAGCCATGTTTAATCCATATATTCTACTACTTGAATATTGCATAATAAGCATTGTTTTAATAACAATAACAAGAACAAAAGCATTAATACAATAAATTATTGATTTGTCTAACTGCTATCTCTGTCTTTGAACTATATCTGAGCCTACTACTATTTTAACAGCTAAATGTGATAATTGGTTAAGTAGGATCCTCTGACTTACACAAAAATTGGGGAGTAAGTTTTAGTCTCTGCAAAGAGATCCATTTAAGATGTGAAATTTCAACATGCATATGAAATGCACATATATTTTTATTTACTGGTAGGCACTAAGAACTTGTCCAAACAGAAATAGCCTTATATGAAATTGCATTATCTTTTGCTGATCTGGGCGTCTGAGGGTAGCTTTAATATAATTAAAAATCTTTTTTCTTTACAAGCATTTATCATTCAGCATTTTAATAGTACAATGTTCTCTACTTTATGCAGTAATGTCCTACTAAAAGAAAATTTAAATAGAAAAGTTATGAATTTATTTTCAATGGCTATTATAATTACTCTTTAGTTTTCTACCTAAATGAATCCAGTGATTAATGGTCTTATTAAAGGTAAGCAAGCCCAAATTGTTTAGTTTCTACTGTGGAAAAGGATTATTCTCTCCTGCTTCATTTTTAGAATTTACCAATTGCCTCACAATTCCTGTACTCTCCCCTCTCCTCTGCCTCAAATTTGAATTTCCTCAGTTATATGAATTTCTAGCCTTACAGGAGAAATTACCTGGGTTCAATCCCGGTTTGGGAAGATCCCCTGTAGGAGGACATGGCAACCCATTCCAGTATTCTTGCCTGGAGAATCCCCATAGACAGAGAAGCCTGGTGGGCTGCAGTCCATGGGTCACAAAGAGTTGGACACGACTGAATGACTTAGCACAGCACAGCACATAGCAATGTTATATGAGTTAATTTTGTCATGACAGAATTGTACCTCTAGCACTTGTCGACTCTGTATGTACCTTTGCTTCCTTCTCATTGGCACACCAAAGTGAGTTTCCTCTTCTAGTCCTCAGTAAAGTCAAAACAAAGAGGCAGAAGTAAAATTTCAAAAGAACCATTAGCCAATGAGCCATATGCTAAGACTCAAAAGCTAGGCTCCAGTTTCACCCACCTCATTAGAACTGATTCAAATGTATTCGTTTTAGCGGCTGAGTAATACTGAAGTAAGCCAGAAAGAAAAACACCAATATGGTATACTAACGCATATATGTGGAATTTAGAAAGATGGTAACAATAACCCTGTATGCGAGACAGCAAAAGAGACACAGATGTATATAACAGTCTTTTGGACTCTGTGGGAGAGGGAGAGGGTGGGATGATTTGGGAGAATGGAATTGAAACATGTATAATACCATATATGAAACGAATTGCCAGTCCAGGTTCGATGCATGATACTGGATGCTTGGGGCTGGTGCACTGAGACGACCCAGAGGGATGGTATGGGGAGGGAGGAGGGAGGGGGCTCAGGATGGAGAACACGTGTATACCTGTGGTGGATGCATGTTGATGTATGGCAAAACCAATACAATACTGTAAAGTAATTAACCTACAATTAAAATAAATAAATTTATATTTTAAAAAAAGCTAAGCTATTGCTTGAAGAGCCCAGTTTTCTGCTCTGTTTATCTCTGAAACTAGATATGTTCCACCATGGAAAAGAGAAAAGACAAACTACCCAGTGGTGAAGCTAATGTTAGTGTAAGAAAGCACAGAGGGTGAGGAGTTCTCAGGGCTGGAGCTAAAATTTTCTGTTTCTCAGCAAAAATCAGAACCCTCAAATTAGTACAATGCAAGAGCAGGATGGTAAAATCGCTGTGTTGAAAGATCGGGTGTACGTGTGCAGAGGAGCTGCAGGGGTGGTGAATACTCTGGGACTTGTTTTCACTCTAGGCACAAAGCGATGAAGAAGGAGACTCTGTGGTTCATAGGTTCGGGGGCATGGGCATCTAGATATGACCCAGCATTGTAAGGAGTTGGGGAAATAAATGCTCTGAGCTCAATTGGTTCCCCTCTTTCTACTCCTGGTATGGCTTTCCGTTGGCCATACTCAAATGCAAACTGAAGGTCAAAGAAGTATTTTGATGTACTCCATTTAGGATCAATCTCCCAAGCCAAGAACAGAGCAGAGGAGAGCACAGACAGGTAGATTCCTAAAAGGCAAGAGAAGACAGATTGCCCAGAGAGGAAAGTGCAAATAGGAGCTAGGGTGGGAATGATAAAAAAAAAGAAGAAGAAGAAGAAAATAATGGATGTTGAGGAGAAGGAGAAGGAATGGAGAGAATGAATGCCTGAGGCTGTAGCTCTTTGTCAAGCTTTTCCTTATGAGTCCTAACAGTGGCTTTCACTACAAGAATTGTGAAAATTGATTTTCACTTGCTATTTATTAACCTTATAAATGTTTGCATACTCGTTCCCTTCCTAGTTTAGACTGTAAGCTACCTGAGGGAAAAGATCCTGCTTTTTTTTTTTTTTTTTCAAAAAAATGGTAGTGTTGTTGAACTGTTGTAGGATTTTGTTAGCGAAATCTGGCATGTACTAAGGCACTTTCAGCATATAGACAACTTCTAACACAAAGCGTACAAAGTTTTCTGAAATCTATTCTAGGTCATGTTGGGTCTGTTGTCATCAGGAAGCAGTAGTTCATGAATGATTGCCTCAGGACTTTCGAGGACGATTGCAAGTTATTGAAGTGGAAAAGTCTTTTAGGAGGCCAAAATATATCCTAATATCAACCCTGAGGTCTCTTGTTGCATAGTCAAGCATGGCTGCATGTAATAGATTGAATAAAACTGGAACCATTAGATAGTCCTGCTTCCCAGGATTAATGATGGATGGCCCCGGCCAAATGCCATGGACACTAACTTGACCAGTCATTTCATCATAAAGTTTCAAGCTGTTGGTAAACTTCTCTGGCAAACCAACTAATACTGTAGTTATCATAGCAGAGATTCTCTGCTGTCAGCAAAAAATTGTGATAGATTAATGATTACAACATTGACAGCTGATAGGATGTAATAAGTCTTATCTGTTGCAAGATGGTATCACTGGAAGCAAGATATGTAGCCTTAAAAATCTTAATGTAAGTTATTCTTGATTTTTCAAAACACTTAAAATCAGTAAAATACACTTATCATTCAATGAAGATACTTTGTAGGCTTTGTGTTAGAAGTTGTCTATATGCTGAAAGTGCCTTAGTACATGCCAGATTTTGCTAACAAAATCCTACAACAGTTCAACAACACTACCTTTTTTTGAAAAACTCTTTGTAACTTTGTCATTTTCCTAATAATCACCAGGTAGATAAGTAAATTCAGGGTAAGTACTGTGATTAGCAGTATCATCAATAATTATCACTTTTCATAATGAAGTAAAAGAAATTTTATCTTCTTGAGTGCATAAATTGGGAAGTATTTATTGACTGCCTATATACTGAGTTTGAGTGAATCTTAGAATTCTCTCCCTGATAGGTATATAACTGCTAGAAAGTTAAATTAAAATGGGATAGTCCTTCACTCACACAATATTCAAGTGATCTAAGAGTTTATTAACCAAAGTCTTTCATCTTGAATATAAAAGGTAATTGACTGGTCAGTATCTGAATTATGCTCCAAGTATCATGACCACCTCAGTATTATTTTCATTATTCTAATTTGAATATTGTGGTAACTAATTTCTAAGATGGTCCTCAGTGATCCTTACCACGTGGTAATCATGCCCTTGTGAAATCTCCAATCACACTGCACCAGAGTTGGTGCCTGTGACAAATAGAGTACAACAGATTACTGCACTTCTGTGCTAGGTCATCAAAGATACTGTGGCTTCCTCTTCACACTGGTCTTGTTTCTCTTGGCAGATGCCAGCTGGCAAGTCTGAGGAACCCTATAAAGAGGCCCATGTGATAAGGAGCAGAAGACTGCAGCCAAGGGCCAGCAAGGAACTGAGAATTCTTGCCATTAGCCATGTGTGTGAAAGCAGATATTCCTGACCCAGTTAAACCTCAGGATGAGTGTAGCACCAGCCAATATCTTGTCTGCAACCTCACGAGAGACGCTGAGCCAGAACCACTAAGTTCAGCCACTCCAAGATGCCTGACCATCAAAAATGATGGGAAATATTGCATTCTGTTGTTTTTAGCTGCTGACTTTTGGAATAGTTAAGGTTTATGTAGCAATATAACTAGTACAATGTGATAGTAAAAAATTCCCTCAGTATGTCAGGCAGCTATGAAGTGAGGAATTGCAGTAGTTAAATAGTCTAGAAAGACCATCCAAGCAGTGGTTGTAATCTGTGATCCATGAACCCCTGGGCCCATGGATAAATCTTAGAGATGTGTAAGCCCCTAAAAGTATGTGTGAAATTATATGGCTATCTGTGCAAATGTGTGTCTTTTTTCTCCTAACAAAGGTCTCATAGTTTTTGCTTGACTGTCAAATATATATATCATATATATATATATATGATTAAATATATATATGATATATACATATGATTTCTTGCATATTGAGTCACTAATCTATGGTCCTATTATACGATTATGTCCTGGGCACATATAGTGCAGTCAATCACATTTTTTATTATAACTTTATAAACTTTCCATAGTGCCTTACATAATGGGTCCTCAAGAGATAAATGTTAGTTGAAAGATTGAGTAGATTCATATATTTGTTTGTGCATATACCCACTATGGGTTTCCCTGGTGGCTCAGTAAGTGAAGAGTCTGCCTACAATGCAAGAGAACACCTGCAGCTCAGGAGCCCTGGGTTCAATTGTTGGGTTGGGAAGATCACCCAGAGAAGGAAATGTCAACCCGCTCCAGTATTCTTGCCTGGAAAATTCCATGGATAGAAGAGCCTGGAGGGGCTACAGTCCAAGGGGTTGCAAGAGTCAGACGTGTCTTAGTGACTAAACCATACCCACTATGGTTGGCAAACTATGTAGCCGCATACTCTCAATTGTTTTTCAACTATGGTGCATCCCTCATGTCTTATCACAATGTTTAGATATATAAGGGTGGTTAACTCATGGTTTTGGAATGATCTGAAGATAAGTGGCTCAAGCTGAGATTGCTTCTTTGGTTTTCTTAGCATGGTATGTTCAAAAGCTGGAAAGTGAAGTAGCATTTAAGTATGCATAAAATATTTTCTGGATGCATTTTTGACCATTTTGTCTGTACTTTACACCAAACAGTTTGCTGTAACAAATGTTGACTTTCTCTTAATGTTTTTCTTTGACTTTCACAGTGCAGGATAACCATTACCTCCCCAATTAAAAAAAGAAAGTCAGTCATTTGCTGTTTTGACTACTTATTGCTTCTGTCACACCTACCACATTTACCAACATCCTGCCTGTCTTTTGTAAGTAGTTAATTATAATTTCATGCAACCTTTCTGGGAACCCATATCCATTAACAAAATTGGTTTTTCTTTCAATTGTGGCTATACATTGATGGATCCCAGTTTCACCTATGTTTTCACTACGGGTAATGTCCTCAGGCCCATACAATGGACCCAAGTGTGTTTATTTTAAGAACTTTGTGGAATTATACCCACTTCTCTCTTCAAAGTAATGTTTGAAGTTCATGTTGCAATCTTGATGAGTCCTGCACTCATTTACTATTTAGCATTGTGTTGGTATTTCACAGGCCCCTGGTAACACATCCCTCTTTAATTCAACAAAAATTAGTTTTCATCCAAAAGTTACCTTTATGAAAGTTTTCTTTGAAAAACATTATTTTCTTAGTTCTATTATCTTCAACATATTTACTTACATCTGGGAATGTTTCCAAAAGGAGTTTTAAGAAATATTGTACACTCACTGGGGGCAGGGGGAATACTTCTGTTGGAAGTTCAGAACGCTGCCACATGGAGAACAAATGAGGGCAATTAATCCTGGTAATTCTCAAAGTGAAAATACTTTATAACATGAAAAATATAGATTTAGCAAATTGATTTTTCCATTTGAGATATGCTTTCTCCCTTATCTTGAGGAAATACATACAATTATTTTTTTGTCAAGATACTAGTAAATACAAATACTTAAATAAAAAAAAAGAGAGGATGAAAGCAGATACATATGTTTAAGCCATATAAATAATTTATAGCCTCACAATAATGTGTTATAATTTAGCCCAGGTTGAGCATGGTAATTAAATTGCTCTTTAAGTGTCTGTTAATGCACACCGACATGCCTCTAAGTCTTCTATACCATTCACAGTTCTGTTCCTTTAGGCCCAAGGCGAATTACCCACTATTTAATACCTTTAGCTCTATTCATTCCTCCAGTTATGCATGCGCATAGTCAAACCATTTTTGTGCTGCCTATTCTATACTATTTGCTCTAGGCTGGGTTGTAGGAACACAGAGGTAAGGTATGAGAAACTAATATGAACTTGAAGACTGACTTAAAGTTTAGTCTAGCCTCTACTGTGTATGAAATAGGCAAATGGTCCAAAATATATCTAGGAAATTTCTTTTGTGCACTTTGAATGGTTCCTCCAATCTCTATTTAGACTGCTAGGAACTTTTCACTGCACCATGATTGAAGAATTGACTGAAATTTTCCAATAAGAATGTTCTAGAACTCACCTCCATACCCATTACCTTTGTTCTTAATAATCGAGGCTCAGGGAAGTGAGATGGGTTCCTCTGAGAACCTCTTCATGTGGTTTTTATATTAGCCAAAAATATATCTCTAAATTATTTGATAGACTACACTGTCTCTTTCTGTTTATAATGCCTAAAGGAGATCAGTCCTGGGTGTTCACTGGAAGGACTGATGCTGAAGCTGAAACTCCAATACTTTGGCCACTTCATGAGAAGAGTTGAGTCACTGGAAAAGACCCTGATGCTGGGAGGGATAGGGGCAGGAGGAGAAGGGTCGACAGAGGATGATATGGCTGGATGACAGCACTGACTCAGTGGACACAAGTTTGGGTAAACTCTGGGAGTTGGTGATGGACAGGGTGGCCTGGCGTGCTGTGATTCATGAGGTTGCAGAGTCAGACACGACTGAATGACTGAACTGAAATGAACTGAATTTAATTTGAGGACTATTTATATCAACTTCCCTGATAGCTCAGTTGGT
>SJYC01014026.1:0-37672 GCA_006408675.1 Madoqua kirkii
TTTTTCAAAGGAATTTATAAAGATTAGAATGCCATTTTGTTTTTCACTATTCACATCTTTAATGAGAAAGTTTATAGTCTAAATTTTATATTTATTTTGATAAGTACTTATATATTTTACCTAGGAACATCTGATCCATAAATTTTTTCAGTGGCAAAAATCAGTCTATGTATAATAGCCTAGCTTCTCTGGTAGCTCAACTCGTAAAGAATCCACCTGCAGTGCAGGACAACCTGGTTTGATTCCTGTGTCAGGAAGATCCACTAGAGAAGGGATAGGCTACCCACTCCAGTATTCTTAGCTTCCCTGGTGGCTCAGATGGTAAAGAATCTGCCTGCAATGCAGAACACCTGGATTCGACCCCTGGGTTGGGAAGATCCCCTTGAGGAGGGCATGGTAACCACTCCAGCATTCTTGCCTGGAGAATCCCCTTGGAGAAAGGAGCCTGGCTGGCTACAGTCCATGGCGTCACAGAGAGTCAGACTTGACTGAGTGACTAAGCACAGCATAGTGCATAGTAGCCCATCAAAAAATCACAAAGAGTAGTGCCACCTTCTTTTTATAAAATAAAATGAGTAGCCTACAATCCAATAAAAGCACATTGTGAGATTATTTGTATTTTCTTATTATTACCTATGGATATGGCATGGGTTTCCTTAGGGTTTCCTTAGCCCACATCAGTTTTGTCATGTAAAATAATTACCTTACTTAGTATAACTTCTGTCACATTGCCCCATTCCATAATTCATGCTAGCTTGCTTTGTACATTTTTTCACTGTGACAAGAAAATGGAATTACAATTCTTTAAGTTCGCGATTACTCAAAATGAGTGTCTCTTAAACAGAACATCTAAAAGATCTGAGCTTAACAAAAAAAAGATTATTTTAGTCATTCTACTGTAAAAACACATATTCATAGCAATCCAGATACACTTCATGCAGATGGTCTGCTTGAAATTAGAAAACATGGGTTTATTTTTTAATTTCAAGTTACTTTCTTTTCAATACAGGAAGTCTCTTTTCTCATAAAGTGATACATTTTTACATTTTAATTTTTATTAGAGTTGCTTTGCAATGCTGTGTTAGCTTCTGCTGTACAGCAAGGTGAATCATTATACATACATGTATATCCCCTTTTCTTTATATTTCCTTTCAATTTCAGTCACCACAAAGAATTGAGTAGAGTTCCCTGTGCTGCACAGTAGGTTCTCATTAATTATCTATTTCATACATAGGCGTGTTTATCTTATCAATCCTAGTCTAACACTTCATCTCACCCTCTTACCTTTAACTGATTTAAGTTTCTTTTAGTGATAAAAAGAAAATTCTCCCTCCAACTTTAGTCCTGCTATGTTCATCTGAAGTACCATTAAAAAATGTTTTTCCACAAATATCTCATTTAGAGGATGGATGTTGAAGAAACGCCTTCCACAACAATTACAATTAGAGATTTATGTTTTGACATAAATACACTGCCATTTGTTTTTTCTATTGTAAAAGATAGGCAGTTCCAACTTCAGATACTTAGGATTTTTTGACTGCATGGTGGTATGAAAGCAATATGAAGTCAGCAGAAACTGTACTTCAAAATTTGAATTTTGACCTTTTCCTATGTTTGTGGTATGCAGTACCTACTCTTCTGATGTGGACAGAGGCAGTGAGCCACAGCACCCGGTCAGCCTTGTGACTGACAACATAGACATCTGAAACTCCTACAGTCATTACATATCCATAAAGCTGTTTTATTTTTCACTTTAAGTACAATACCCAGAAAGTATCTGAGAGAGTCAACACTCTGTTATTATTTTAAAACATTTATGTATTTGGCTGTGCCTGGTCTTAGTTGTAGCATGTGGAAACTTTATTTGTGGCATGAGAACATTTAGTTGTGGGACCTGGGATCTAGTTCCCTGATCAGGGATTAAACCCAGGCCCCTTGCACTTAGAGCATGGAGTCTTACTTTATTATAAAATAAGATTTGTGTCAAATGATTTTGCCCCACTGTAGGATAATGTTAGTGTTCTGAATTTCTTTAATATAGGTTATATTAAGCTACAAATATTTGAGGTTAGTTATATTAAATGCACTTTCCACTTATGAGATTTTTATCTTGCAATGGGTTTATCCAGATTTAACACCATTGTAAGTCAAATAAGATCTGGAAAATAATAGTAATAGCATATTGCTCTTAAATCTGCAGAATGACTACAAGCCATGGTATTATAGGACACAGAACTTTAATTTCTTAATTATATAGGTAAAACATTTACAGGTACACTTGAGAAATATGTATATATGTGTTCAGTTCAGTTGCTCAGTCATGTCGGACTCTTTGCGACCCCATGAATCGCAAGACGCCAGGCCTCCCTGTCCATCACCAACTGCCGGAGTTCACTCAGACTCATGTCCATCGCATCCGTGATGCCATCCAGCCATCTCATCCTCTGTCGTCCCCTTCTCCTCCTGCCCGCAATCCCTCCCAGCATCAGAGTCTTTTCCAATGAGTCAACTCTTCGCATGAGGTGGCCAAAGTACTGGAGTTTCAGCTTCCGCATCATTCCTTCCAAAGAAATCCCAGGGTTGATCTCCTTCAGAATGGACTAGTTGGATCTCCTTGCAGTCCAAGGGACTCACAGGAGTCTTCTCCAACACCACAGTTCAAAAAGCATCAGAGTCTTTTCCAATGAGTCAACTCTTCGCATGAGGTGGCCAAAGTACTGGAGTTTCAGCTTCCGCATCATTCCTTCCAAAGAAATCCCAGGGTTGATCTCCTTCAGAATGGACTAGTTGGATCTCCTTGCAGTCCAAGGGACTCACAGGAGTCTTCTCCAACACCACAGTTCAAAAGCATCAATTCTTCGGTGCTCAGCTTTCTTCACAGTCCAACTCTCACATCCATATATGACCACAGGAAAAACCGTAGCCTTGACTAGACGGACCTTAGTCGGCAAAGTAATGTCTCTGCTTTTGAATATGCTATCTAGGTTGGTCATAACTTTCCTTCCAAGGAGTAAATATCTTTTAATTTCATGGCTGCAGTCACCATCTGCAGTGATTTTGGAGCCCCGTTCTTGCCTGGAGAATCTCAGGGATGGTGCCTGCCCTCTATGGCGTCGCACAGAGTCGGACACGACTGAAGCAACTTAACAGCAGCAGCAGCAGCAAAATAAAGTCTGACACTGTTTCCACTGTTTCCCCATCTATTTCCCATATAGTGATGGGACCAGATGCCATGATCTTCGTTTTCTGAATGTTGAACTTTAAGCCAACTTTTTCACTCTTCTCTTTCACTTTCATCAAGAGGCTTTTTAGTTCCTCTTCACTTTCTGCCATAAAGGTTTTGTTGTCTGCATATCTGAGGTTATTGATATTTTCCTGGCAATCTTGATTCCAGCATGTATATCCACAAATATTTAAAGTATCTGTGTACTTGTCTGAGTGCATGTATTATATATACTTTTAAACAAAGTTAGAGATATGTATATTTTTCATTTCTTATTACCTTTTGGACAATTTTGTGCATTGTCGAAAGTTTTCAAGAACATACTTTTAATGACTTCATAACATTTTAGTTTATTCATATACCTTAATTTTTTGTGCACTTTCTATTGCTGAACATTTAAACAGTTTTCATTTATTTTTTCATTATTGCAAATACAATTTTGTCTGTGAAATCCAAATTTGAGATTTATGCATTCATAAATAATTTAAACATTGCTTGGATGCCTTTGATTTGTCAGGCAATCTTCTAGGGGCTTGGCACACAAGTGTGGAAATAAATTTAAAAAAAAATACATAGAAATGCTTTGAAAATAATTTGAGTAAGGATGAAGAAGTTATGTGCCACCTCTTTTTAATTATTATATTCTCTGTGTTGTAGATTTCCAGAATATTTTGATCAATACAGCTCAGAAACTCAAATAGAAAATAAGCAATATCATGAAGTATTACTCAAAGGTGTTTTCTCCTTTGCATTCAGCAAATCCAATAAAAAGCATATATGTCCTTTCCTTATTATTTCATTTTATGTATAAATAAAGCCCTGAATTTGTTGAACTCTGGACTCCATGGGTCCCCAAACCTAACAAATTTGTGTTTTACAGTTGTGATTTGTCAGTGGGCCTGTGTGTCATACACATGGCCCTCAATCACCATGATACTTTCTCTTCAGTCTCTTAGAATCTAATATTTCCCTCTTTATTTTTACATAGAGGATAGCCATCAGCCATTAATATTAGAACTTAATTATTTTATAACTTTTAAATTCAAAATACCTATGCTTATAGCCTGAGTAAGAGATAATCAACTTGAAAAGAATACAAATTAGTGTGATACATATATTTAGAAGGAAAATACTACATTTATATCCCTTAAGAATTTAGTGCATTGTACATAATCCAATTTCCAGAAAGACATAGTATATTGATCTCCCAAAGAAATTATTTCTACCCTTTATTTTTGTGAATCTTCGTTTTTCCAAACTCTATCAAGAAATTCAATCTCAGTTTTAAAATGTTGCCTCCTGAAAATCGTGCTATCTTTTAGCTGTGTTTATTACAATATATAAAACATTCTGATCAGTCAATAAAATGATTTCAAATTCATATCAAATAGTTGAGAAAGCCTTTGGCAAAAAGAGACTGAAGATCACAAATAAGGCTTTTGCTATGGACATCACTTCAGTTTTTTACTTTCAATAGCCATTATGTTCTAAGTTGTGGAGATACAAAAATCTGTAATTCAAAGTTAATAAACTTAAAACTCAATGAGTGTAGGCCATTTAAAGGATGTTCAAATAATCACACGGAAAAATGTTTACAATACAATGTAATGAATTTCCTTGACTATTTCATGCCAAGTACCTCTGGAGTACACCAGTGTTCTTAGCAGCATCATAGTAGTCAAAAGGTAGAAAC
This sequence comes from Madoqua kirkii, assembly GCA_006408675.1. Lineage (NCBI taxonomy): Eukaryota > Metazoa > Chordata > Mammalia > Artiodactyla > Bovidae > Madoqua > Madoqua kirkii. Next base: position 4,917 of record SJYC01014026.1, read on the forward strand.
AACCCAAATGGCCATCAATGAATGTATAAATTATAAAATGTGATAGATACATTCAATGGCATATTATTCAGCCTTAAAAGAATGAAATTCTGATACATGCTTCAACATGGAAGAACTGTGAAAACAGTATGCTAAATATAAGAAGCCAGATACAGAAGAACAATTATTTTATGATTCCTAGAATAGTCAAATGCATAGAGACAGAAAGTAGAATAGTGGTTACCAGGGCCTGAGAGAATGGGAGAATGGAGAATTATTATTTAATGAGTACAGCATTTCTCTTTGGAATAATGAAAAAAATTTTGGAGATGAATGGTGGTAAAATTTCCACAACAATATGAATATACTTAATGCCACTGAATTATACAGTTGCACACTTAGTGATGAAAAGAGCAAATTTAATTCTATGAATGATATATACCATAATATAGTTTAAAAATACAAAGAAAACCCCTCACACCTCTGGGTTACCGAGGAACATTCACTTTGAAGAATAAGGCAGGCTGAATGTAAGACAGCTGATTGCTGAGGCTGAATAGGGTTTTGCTGAGTAGATACAAAATGAAAAGGACAACTCATGCAGAACCAACAATTCAGTGGCCGGGAGATATGCAAACACATAACAATATTTTAGAATCCTAGATAATTCTCTGTGATAGATGGGTGAATATGAATAAAAGGAATTAACCCTGGCAAATATTAGCTGGGGTCAGGCTGTGAACAATATCTCTGGCTGATAGTAATTTTTAAAGACAATAACACTCTTTCCTGTCTCACATACTCAAACAATTCCTTACCATTCCTCCCTTTCTCCACCTACAAGCATATCGTAGTCCCTTTCCCTTTGAATTTAGGAATATTTGTGACCTACTCGACACAGATTTGTGACCTGCTTATAAATGATAGAGCTTCCCTGGTGGCTCAGAGGTTAAAGCGTCTGCCTCCAATGTGGGAGACCTGGGTTCGACCCCTGGGTTAGGAAGATCCCCTGGAGAAGGAAATGGCAACCCACTCCAGTATTCTTGCCTGGAGAATCCCATGGAGGGAAGAGCCTGGTAGGCTGCACCACAGGGTCTCAAAGAGTCGGACACGACTGAGCGACTTTACCTTTACCTATAAATGATGGAATATAACAAAGGTAAGATGCAGGATTTCTACAGGACTAAGTCATACAAGGTGAATCAATGTCCACACAGTTCCCCAGAAAGATTCCCACAGAAGCCTTCAGCCACACTGTAAGCCATTTGACTCCCCAGTGGCTACCATACTGTGAGGAAGCCTGAATTAACCCATAAACAGTGATGACATAGAGAGGACCTAACACAAAGTTAGGGCAGATGCTCAACCAGCCCTCAGCTTCTCCAGCTCCCAGTTACTGCAACTTCACAAGAGACCATGAGCCTGTACTGTCAAGTCAAGACCTTTCCCAAATCCTGACCCACAGAAACTATCAAAGACAAGAAAATGATTGTTGTTCTAAGATACTGAGTTTGAGGGTACGTTGCTACATAGTACACAGCAATAGCTAGCCTGAACAAAGACAGATGTCAGACTTTGGAGTTGAACTTGACTATTTACTATCAATATTTTATCCCTTGCTTTTTACCTTTGTTCATGCTCCTTTCTTCACCTGAATTGCTTCCCACTGAGATTTCTGTTAAAAAGTCTATATTCTTTAAGGCTCAGTCACAAAATATACCATGATGACCCCTAGCTTTTCTAACTGAAAATCACCGCATATTCTTTTGAATAATAGTTTAGTTTTTTTTTTCTTACTGTGCAAGGCAGATGTATTACATCCTACACCTTTTTTGTGACTATTACGTTGCCCTTTAACAGAATGTGGGAGACTTGAGGCCAGGCATTGTACTTTACCTGTTTTTGTGGTCTTTGCAATGGCCAGTACTGTGCTTTAGAGTTAATGTATAGAAATTGTTTGAAAATAGTTACTGAAGGTATGGAAAATTCAGAGAACACTGAAAAATTTAATTTGTAGAAAGTTATTTTCAGTGATTTAGATAATACTATGGACTGTCATGAACTTTGTTCTTCATTCATATTTAAACACACCACATACACACATATATATATGTGTATGTGTGTGGGTGTGTGTATATATATATATATATATATATCTCATGAAGTATATTAGATAAAGCCAACTTGCATCAAAACTGAAGATATGTTATTTAACCTTCATCTAAGGTGGCTAATTTGAAAAAAGTAGCCAAAATGTTCAGAAAGGTCAGAGAATTCTCGAGAATTCTTGTCCTAACTATATAATCAGAACTTTTATGTCTCTGTAAATCAGACAGACTTTACTTTTAATAACAACCCATCTAAATTTTGGAAACAGTCCAGGAAAACACCGGCTGTCCTGACAGCCAAGTTTCCCACCAGTTTTCTGGCAGCAGTGAATGCTGAGAAATGAATGCAGGAATTGCTTCTACATTCTAAGGCTTCATCATCCTTTAAGGTAAACAAATGACAGTCAAGCACACTTCCAGCAAATACACTTTCCTCATACTGACCTCCACAAAATCATTTGTGAGGCTGAAGCCACACTTTTTGTTTTGATTAAAAAGTTCTTCTAGACTTGAAATAATTAGTAAAGTAATAGAGATATCTAGCAATGCAGCCATAAAATAATAAAAGCATCAAAGATCATAAGATTTAAGAAATTCCAATCTGGGTTCTACTAGGAGTTGTGACTTCACACTTTCACAAGAATTATAAGACTTGTTTAATGCCAGCATTGGATGAGGGAAGTTAGGGGACTTGCTCATTTTTTAGACAAAAGGAGGAAAACAAAGAAATGCAGAATCTGGAATTCCTATACTGTTCACTCATGGCTTTCAAGTTTTATTTCAAGGTCTTAACTACTAGTCTGTTGTGTCTAGAATTAATCTGTGAGGAGTCTGTTTAAGAAGGTGACGTTTGAGATGAAATCAGTTTAATTTATAATACAGGTTGGAAGGGAAATGGGAGAAGTACAAAGGAAGCCAGTTACACCCACAACTTTTATGGAAGTTAAGCATGGTTCTCAAGGAAAAATATCCGACATCAGGCCTTTGCTGTTCCTCCACGATATTTTGCAATGGCAGCACAACCTAGAGACAAGCTGATGCATAATATTTGGCCTTGCTTTTAGCAGATATCCATACCTGGGGAGTTTAAAAAATAAAAGACAGTGAAACTACTGTCAGAGGGTGAGTTTTACTGTCTCAATAAAACATTATTTTATATTTTACTTTGTCCTCATCTATTTCTCCTAGAAGCTAAATTTTTAAATTATGATGTAAAAAATGTTTGATATTTACTTTTTGCCAGTATGATGAGCAGTGCCCTCATTCCCCCACCAACTCAAATGTGATTAATATGTCTCTATCTACTGGTTAGTAGTAAAGTCGCTCAGTCATGTCCGACTCTTTGTGACCCCATGGGCTGTAGCCTACCAGGCTCCTCCCTCCATGGGATTCTCCAGACAAGAGTACTGGAGTGGGTTGCCATTTCCTTCTCCAGGGGATCTTCCCAACCCAGGGATCGAATCTGGGTCTCCTGCATTCCAGGCAGACGCTTTAACCTCTGAGCCACCAGGGAAGTCCATATATTGGTTACACATGGCTATATGAGATTATCTCCATTTTCCTTGTTCTCTACCTCCCTAAATGTAACACAAACTAAGAAAATTTAAAAATATAATTAGAGAAAATAATGGATGAGAGGTTATTTGTGAGCATTTTGGAATGACATCAATTCAAATCTTCAGTTCAGTTCAGTCACTCAGTCGTGTCCAAGGGACTCTCAAGAGTCTTCTCCAACACCACAGTTCAAAAGCATCAATTCTTTGGTGCTCAGCCTTCTTCACAGTCCAACTCTCACATCCACACATGACCATAGAAAAAACCATAGCCTTGACTAGATATGTTCTTTAAAGCTGGTTTGGATAACAAGTTATTTCCGTATCAATGGCCCAACTTGTCTACTTAGTGCTTCTTTAAAAGTTACCCAGTATCTACCTTATAAAAGTATGTTAGTGTTAGTCACTCAGTTGTGTCCAACTCTTGGTGACCCCATGGACTCTAGCCCATCAGGCTCCTCTGTCTGTGGGATTCTCCAGACAACAGTGCTGGAGTAGGTATCCATTCCTTACTCCAAGGTATCTTCCTGACCCAGGGATCAAACCCAGGTCTCCTACATTGCCGGCAGATTCTTTACCATCTGAGCCACTATAAGGGCAGATTAATAATACAGGGAATATGCTGAATGCTTTGCAAAAATATAAAAAATGCTTACTAAAATGCACTTGAAAACTGAACTATTTTATAGATGAGAACATTCGAGGTATTAAGTCTTCAGTTTAGTTCAGTTCAGTCACTCAGTCATGTCCGATTCTTTGCGACCCCATGAACTGCAGCACGCCAGGCCTCCCTGTCCATCACCAACTCCCAGAGTTCACTTAGACTCCCATCCATCGAGTCCGTGATGCCATATAGCCATCTCATCCTCTGCCATCCCCTTCTCCTCCAGCCCCCAATCCCTCCCAGCCTCAGACTCTTTTCCAATGAGTCAACTCTTCGCATGAGGTGGCCAAAGTACTGGAGTTTCAGCTTTAGCATCATTGCTTCCAAAGAAATCCCAGGGCTGATCTCCTTCAGAATGGACTGGTTGGATCTCCTTGCAGTCCAAGGGACTCTCAAGAGTCTTCTCCAACACCACAGTTCAAAAGCATCAATTCTTCAGCACTCAGCCTTCTTCACAGTCCAACTGTCACATCCATACATGACTACGCTTTAGCCTCTGAGCCACCAGGAAAGCCCATAATAAGATAAGGTGCAGCCAAATAAATACATACATTGTGTTTGGCTTCTTTCACACCACATAAGATTTTGTGAATCATCCATGATGTTGTACATGTAGTAGATTGTTCCTTTTTCATTGCTGAGTAATAGTCCATCTCGTGGCTATGTCACACTCTGTTCTTTTACAGCTCAGTAAGACATTTGGTTGTTTTCCATTTGGGACTTGGGACATGAAAAAAGCTTCCATGAACATTTCTGTACAAGTCTTATGGTAGACTTGGTTCTCATTCTTTTGGATAAATACCTAGAAGTGGATCTACTTATGAGGTTAAAATAACTCATCTTTATAGAAAACAGCTAAGTTGTACATTAATGTGGGACCATGCCATTCCCACCAGAAAGTACAAGAGTTCCCAGTTGTTCCACAACCTCACCAACATTTGTGGTGCTGATCCTTTTCTTTGTTATCATTTTGGTGGTTCTGTGTAGTATCTCCTTGTGTGTGGGTGGGTTTCTTTCTCCAATGACAAAGAATATCTTTGTGCCCTTATTGGCCATTTGTATATATTTTGTGCAGGATCTCTTTCTGCTGTTTTATTACTGAGTTGGAGTCTTCCTTATGTATTCTGGATACACGTTCTGTGCCAGCTGTAAGGTTTTGCAAATATCTTCTAACAGACTGTAGCTAAGATTTTCTTTAACTTGAAGTTTTTTGAAGGGTAGAAGTTCTAATTAAGTCTAATTTTTAAAAAGATTTTTTTTTTAACTGGAAGACAACTGCTTTACAATATTGTGTTGGTTTCTGCCATGCATCCATCAACCACAGGTGTACATCTTTCCTCCCTCTCAAACCTCCCTCCCTTCTCCCACCCCTGTGGTTACTGCTGTCCGTGTCCCATTCAAGAAATCTTTGCCTGCTTCTTGAGGTCAAGAAAATATTTCTCCTTTTTCCCTACGAGGGCAGACTGTATGTCACCATATGTCGACTATATGGCTGACTCTAGCCACCACCACTCAGAGAAGTGAGTCCCAAGAAATATATCTTTGATCTTTGTCATTCCTGGCATGTGTTAGTCACTTCAGTTCAGTTCAGTTCAGTCGCTCAGTCGTGTCCGACTCTTTGCGACCCCATGAATCGCAGCACGCCAGGCCTCCCTGTCCATCACCAACTCCCGGAGTTCACTCAGACTCACGTCCATCGAGTCAGTGATGCCATCCAGCCATCTCATCCTCGGTCGTCCCCTTCTCCTCCTGCCTCCAATTCCTCAAGCATCAGGGTCTTTTCCAATGAGTCAACTCTTCCCATGAGGTGGCCAAAGTACTGGAGTTTCAGCTGCAGCATCTTTCCCTCCAAAGAAATCCCAGGGCTGATCTCCTTCAGAATGGACTGGTTGGATCTCTTTGCAGTCCAAGGGACTCTCAAGAGTCTTCTCCAACAACACAGTTCAAAAGCATCAATTCTTCGGCACTCAGCTTTCTTCACAGTCCAATCATTCCTTCCAAAGAAATCCCAGGGCTGATCTCCTTCAGAATGGACTGGTTGGATCTCCTTGCAGTCCAAGGGACTCTCAAGAGTCTTCTCCAACACCACAGTTCAAAAGCATCAATTCTTCAGCACTCAGCCTTCTTCACAGTCCAACTGTCACATCCATACATGACTACTGGAAAAACTATAGCCTTTACTAGACAGAGCTTATCTTCTAAGACATTGCCTTTTCTACAAATACACATTAGAAACATCCTTATGATTATATTTTAAATCTTCTGGGTATGTGTGAATGATTTTTTGAATTAAGATTTCTAAATAGCAATCTTAAATGTAAATGATTTGAGAAAAGATATAATTTAAGGTCTCATTTGTGTTAGAACATTACTAAACTTTTAAAACTAGAAGGAAAAAATGATTATCAGCAGAGATATCCAGAGACTGGGACAGAAAATTTGGAAATCAAGTTGGTTATTCCAATCCTCTGGTCCTTCTTAAACCAGGCCTGGTGGTAATGTTGCAAATTTGTGTCTTATGAAGAAATTCAAGGTTAAGTAACTTAGAAAAGAAAATGAGTTTACTTCTTTCAGATTCAGAAGCTTTCAGTGCTGCAGTCCATGTGGTCACAAAGAGTTGGACATGCTTAGCAACTGAACAAAAGCTTTGTCTCAGTATCTATACCACTGATTATTGTTAAAAGTAAATAAGGAGATCTAGTAAAAATGTTCTCAGGTAAAATACTGATGTTTATTGTAAATGAGATTTATTCCAGATTTTATTGGTATTCGAAGCAGACAGAAAGACTATAATTCTGAAAAACTTTTTAGAAAGATAAAAGTCATTTAAAGAACTTTAAGCCTGAATTGAATCTTCCGATTATGACTCTTGCAATGGGAGGTTTATCTTGGTCTGGACCTCAGTGTCTTTATTCCTAGGGCATATTTCATTCTCTTGTCTATAAATCCTGTCCCAGGAAATAAGTAATATGGCAGCCATGCTGGCTTTGAACTGAGGAGAGAGAAATATCCTTTTCTTCAAATACCCACATCACTTGGAATTACTGACAGCTGCCTTTGTGCTTACACAATGGAATTACTGTAAGAAATGTTACCTTGGGAATTTTAATAGAAAGGATTATAACTTGAAGATCTGCATGAAATTTATTATGCATTATTATGAAATTATTTCTGAATTATCTAGGGAAATTTGACATTATTTCTGAATTACCCAGGGAAATTTGAAAAAGCCCTATGGGAATTCTCTTATAAGTCAATTTTACTCTTCAGATGAGGATGAGCTGGAACGGGTGGAGAAGAAGAGTTAAAATAGTGGTCAAATAAATCATTCTCATGTAAGAAGTAGGTCACTTAACAATGGTTATCTTTTTAAAAACTAAAAGATGTCTATTGCCATGACAAAATAAATGTTCTATGAGTAAAACTCATATTGGAAAATCACTATGTCTTGATTGCATTCATTTACCCATCAGGGATTTATAACTGAGGTATAAATATTTCATTGAATTTTTAATAAAACCTTAATGTGCATGATATACAGAGAGTACACTACTACTTGAAAGCCCTGATATATGGAAACTCTAGCAGTTTTGAGGTGGATCAATAAATTTCATGACTTTGTATTAAGAGGGTTTAGTATCATCTTGTCATTTACCATCCATTTCTTGAAAGAAAATAACTACTATTAGAGTCCTGGACTGTGTTTTTGGTAAGAAACCAAATATCTCCCAGACACATCACTGAGGCTGTCTGGAATATCCAATATGTCTGTTGCCTGACAATTAGTTATTTTTTTAATTTCAGTTTGCTCAGATGAAAATCAGGCCAGTGGAATACAGGAAACCCCTTTGGCATGTCATAAAACAAGACAGTAAATACAGCCAGAAAGTTACTCTGTGAAGAACTAGAATTTCTACAGTATATCCAATGTGATGCAGTGGGTCAGATTTTATGACATCAAGTGACAAGATCCTTTGAATTTCAAATGTCCTTATAATGGCACATGGGAAGTAAAATCACAATGTTTCTAATGATTTCTATTGGAAAGCTGTCTAATGTTGAATTTATCCATTTGTAGAGTGAGTCTAGAACTGGATTATTTCTAGATTCTTTTCTTGAATGAAATGCATTTTCCCCATGTCTGTGAATAAGAGCAATGCATGAAATTTAAACTAGAGTAAACTCTAGTAGTGGAGAAGGCAATAGCACCCCACTCCAGTACTCTTGCCTGGAAAATCCCATGGATGGAGAAGCCTGGAAGGCTTCAGTCTGTGGGGTCACTGAGGGTCGAACATGACTGAGTGACTTCACTTTCACTTTCACGCATTGGAGAAGGAAATGGCAATCCACTCCAGTGTTCCTGCCTGGAGAATCCCAGGGATGGGGGAGCCTGGTGGGCTGCTGTCTATGGGGTCGAATCCGACTGAAGTGACTCAGCAGCAGTAGCAGCAGCACTCTAGTAGAAAGATTCCAATCCCTTGAAAAAAATCTTTTATTTTCACTCTTAGAAAGGCCCTGTAAACAGTAAAAACTCATGGACCAAGAGAAGAAAGCAAGCTGGTAAATTACAAAGCTTTCTTTAAACACTAATGTGTATTTTTTCACTGTTTAAAATTGGAGAGATTTTCTAGAATTCAGAATCTGGCTAATCTATTAGTAGACTTATACTATGTTTTAATGAGACTCCAAACATTTATGTATGATGCTCTGTGCTCTGTAAATTGGGTAACATTGCAAAGTACTTCACTGGAAAATATGAATTATTTATGTACTTCATTTATTTTGACCTAAATTACCCAATTGACTTAAGTGTGTTTGCATGGATATTTATTCTTTTTTTTTTTTTGGTAAAATATCATATACTGAAGGGTAGTTAAACACCTACACTTTCAGTCGCATGCTTTTGTCCTTTGCATAATAAATATTAATTTATAAGGCATCTTGAATTAAATAATACACACAAAAAGCCTTCAGTACATTGTACCAAACTCAGTTGGTTTGCACATGCTATTGACATCATCTGGAGATTAAGCAAATTTTAACCCTGAATTTAGTGTATTCTCTGGGAGCTTAAATGTTGGACTGGTTGTGATTCAGTTTTTTAAAGTGTATTTCTTAAGACCCTTAAAATTTCTTTTGAATAAGTTTACTTTTGTATCATAAAATCTGGAAAATGAGTGACAGTTGGAAAAAAGTACACTATTCAGTGAAGATTCAAGCAATCATCAGATTTAAATACTCTGATACTATCAATCCTGTTTTAATCTTAGATTATTCAATACATTATAAAAAAGTCAATACAAGATTTCCTTACTTGGAACTCTATTTCACTCTTGATTCCTTCTCATTCATTGTAAAGCTTTTTAATGTGAGTCAGGAAGTATTTTTCAGTGCTTTTAGAAAGGAAAATGTAATCTTCCTGGGAAAATTTAATTTCTAATTTCATATTAATTATTCTCTTGAAGTGAGCTTTAAAGTCTCTTTTTTAAAGGTGTCACATTCAGTTTTTCTTTGGACTTTTTTAAAGTTTAAATTTCTTCTATATGTATTGAGAATGTTCTTTCTGGGGCAGGGAATATGATAGCAAATTTAGGACTGACTGGATAACCTCAGTTAAATGGGGGAAAATGATTTTTTAAAATGTCTTCTCAGGCCTTGCACAGAGATTGGCACTTCCTAGGTACTCAAAGGTATTAAATTATTGAATCAGGTTCTCCTCAAGGATTTTAACTCTTACGGTTCAGGCATGTGGTCCTGTGTTATTATCTGAGTTTTTACTTTAATGACCATACTTTGTGAATGTGCTTAGTCACTGAGTCATGAAACTTTATTAACATAATGTGTACATGTTCGCTAAGTTAGTGGTGTCAGACTCTTTGTGACCCCTTGGACTGTAGCCCCCCACCAGGCTCCTCTGTTCATGGGGATTCTCCAGGCAAGAATACTGGAGTGGGTTGCCATGCCTTCCTCCAGAGGATATTCCCAACTCAAGGATCAAACCCAAGTCTCCAACATTACAGACAGATTCTTAACCATCTGAGCCACCAGGGAAGCTCATACTTTGTGAATATTTGACTAAAAATATGGAGCATGCATAATGTTAAAAACTGACTCTTCAATATTAAACATTAATATGGATACAGCTCACATTTGGAGATTTCAAACAGTAATTCTCAAAGTTGTATGTATTGCAGTCATTCCTGATATTAATGCTGCAATAGCTAAACCACTCTAACTGATGATTGTTTGTGTTATTCTTCAGTAATACTCTGAAAGGAAGGAAATGAAGTATCATGGTTGCAACTTTTGGTCCCTGGAAAATAACTTAACCATCTGAGCCACCAGGGAAGCTCATACTTTGTGAATATTTGACTAAAAATATGGAGCATGCATAATGTTAAAAACTGACTCTTCAATATTAAACATTAATATGGATACAGCTCACATTTGGAGATTTCAAACAGTAATTCTCAAAGTTGTATGTATTGCAGTCATTCCTGATCTTAATGCTGCAATAGCTAAACCACTCTAACTGATGATTGTTTGTGTTATTCTTCAGTAATACTCTGAAAGGAAGGAAATGAAGTATCATGGTTGCAACTTTTGGTCCCTGGAAAATAAAGAAAGCAGATGGAGTAGACTAGTTAGGAGGTGATGTAAGGGTCAATGATACCATCCAATAAGGGAAATAGGAAAGATGACCAAGCCAGGGGAGACTGCTCTATCCAGAAACATTGAAAATGGCAGCTAGGGAAAGGTTTAATAATAAAGGTTTAATAATATGGCAATCATTGAAAGGAATAGGAGTTCTGTTGAGGATAGGAAGAGAAAGGTTCTTTTGGAACTTGAAGAGAGAGAGATGAAAGGAGGCGGGAAGAAAAAAGAAGGTAGGCTGCAAGCCTGGTAAGTGACTGGAGATCAGTTTAATGGTTATTTAGCAAGCACTTTCACAGCATCATCTTTCAGGATTTGAAACAGCTCACCTGGAATTCCATCCCCTACACTAGCTTTGTTTGTAGTGATGCTTTCTAAGGCCCACTTGACTTCACATTCCAAGATGTCTGGCTCTAGATTAGTGATCACATCATCATGATTATCTGGGTTGTGAAGATCTTTTTTGTACAGTTCTTCTGTGTATTCTTGCCACCTCTTCTTAATATCTTCTGCTTCTGTTAGGTCCATATCATTTCTGTCCTTGTGTCCAACTTTTGGGGACCCCATGGAGTGTAGCCCACTAGGCTTTCTGTCTGTGAGATTCTCTAGGCAAGAATACTGGAGGGGGTTGCCATTTCCCCTCTCCAAAGGATTTTCCCAACTCAGGAGTCGAACCTGGGTCCTCTGCACTGCAGGCAAATTCTTTGCCATCTGAGCTGCTAGGGAAGCCCATATGTCACTATTGACCTGAGTCTTGTTTCCTTTCTTGCAGCATTGTTTTGTAATTTTTAGGACAGTTAGTTGAAAGAAGAGATGACAGGATTTATGGGTGGATCTGATCTGTGTGTGAGGAGGAGGGGTATGCTGAGGAAAAAAGGGAGAAGGCAAGGCTGATTGCCAAAGTTTTCTCCTTGGAGTCGAACCTGGGTCCTCTGCACTGCAGGCAAATTCTTTGCCATCTGAGCTACTAGGGAAGCCCATATGTCACTATTGACCTGAGTCTTGTTTCCTTTCTTGCAGCATTGTTTTGTAATTTTTAGGACAGTTAGTTGAAAGAAGAGATGACAGGATTTATGGGTGGATCTGATCTGTGTGTGAGGAGGAGGGGTATGCTGAGGAAAAAAGGGAGAAGGCAAGGCTGATTGCCAAAGTTTTCTCCTGGGTGTAGATGAGAAAAGAAAGCTATTTGCCTCAGGGGAGGAGTAGCCTGGGTTTAGACTCAGCTTAATTGACATCCCAGAACCACCTTCATGACCTGAAACCCACGTGCCCACACCTACCCAGCCTGGTGGGACTCTGGGTGGGAAAATTTGGGGAAAGTGATAAAAGGAGCTGACACCTCCTGGGGGCTTTAGAGGACTTGTTCCTTTTTTTTTTTTTTTTTTCATATGGGATCTTAAAAAAAAAGCTAATAATTAATTTAGCTGTGCTGGATCTCTGTTGCTGCGGGGGCCTTTCTTTACTTGCGGTGCGTGGACTTTTCTTTGCGGCGGCTTCTCTTGCTGTGGAGCGTGAACTCTAGAGCACAGGCTCAGTAGTTGTGGCGGATGGGCTTAGTTGCTCCGGGATTTTCCCGGACCAAGGATTGAACTGTGTCTCCTGCACTGACAGGTGGATTCTCCATCACTGAATCACCAGGGAAGCCCCCTGTGTGGAATCTTAGTTCCCAGACCAGGGATTGAACATGTGTCCTCTATGGTGGAAGCACAGATTCTTGAACCCTGGACCTCCAGGGCAGTCTCCGAGGACCTGTTCTTTCTTCCTCTTTCTGATGACCAGCTTTCTTTCCCCTCTCTGGTAGGCCAGGAGGGTCTGTTACAGGACTGGGTTCTCCCATCAGTAGCCTTTCGGCCGGTCAGTGAGGTCAGGTGGCCCCTCCCTCTCTCCCTGTCACCCCTGGCTCAAGCTAATGAGACGGGTCCTGATTCCCCAGCCAGGCTGCTGGCCTTAATCTCTCCTGGCAGGGGGTTGGGGGTGGTGGTGAAGGAAGAAAGGGCCCCTTATGGTGGACACAATGACCCAGCCACAAGGTGGGATTACTGAGATCTCACGCACGCACATAGGTAGGTGTTGGAATACATTGGGATGGAAAACAGACCCGCGTGGGGTCAGGAGCTCAGGAAGATATTTATATCCAGAGAGAGAGAGACACACACGCACACACACACACACACACAGAAAAGGACAGAGAGGAGAAAATTCAGAGGCAGAAACAAGGAGAGTCAGAAGTACAGATCAAGAAAGGTATCAAGATAGGGAGAAAGAAATGGAGGGGGAACCAGAGAGAAAGAAAGCAAGACTCAGAGGAAGAGACTGGGAAGAGAGAGAAACAAGAACAGAAACTGAAGTTTAAGAGGTTGGATAAAGGACAGAGGTACTGGTGGGGTCGGGGAGAGACTGGAGTCACAGAGAGGCAAGCGTGTGTGTGTTGCTCAGCCATGTCTGACTCTTTGCAACCCCATGGACTGTAGCCGGGCTCCTCTGTCCATGGAATTCTCCAGGCAAGACTACTGCAGTGGATTGCCATTCCTTTCTCTAGGGGATCTTCCCCACCCAGGGACTGAACCTGGGTTTCCTGCCTTGCAGGTAGAATCTTTCCCATCTGAGCCACTCGGGAAGCTCATATGCTTGTAGACACAGAGAGATAAGGACAGAGACCAAAATCAAAACGGGAACAGGGACTCAGAGAGAGAGAATGAGAGAGACGGCAAGAGGGACCAAAACAGACAGATGAATCAATTAAGACAGGACCAGAGGGCCCCAGCACTGAAGGGTGAGAGAGGGGGTACTCAAGGCAGACTGGCAGGAGCCTTGAGGGTCAGAGCAAAAAGAAATGGAGGCACAGAAATCCCAAGCAAAGAGGAAGGGCATGGAGGAAGGGAGGGACAGATCGAGATGGAGATGACACAGGCAGAGAGAGAGTGGGGGTCGGGGGGAGAGGAAATGGGAGAAGTTGATATCAAAGAGCTATAGAGATGGTTGGATGGCATCACTGACTCAATGGACATGAGTTTGAGCAAACTCCAGGAGATGGTGAAGGACTGGGAAGCCTGGCGTGGTGCAATCCATGGGGCTGCAGAATCAGACACGACTGAGTGACTGAACAGCAACAAGTGACAGAAGCCGAGGCAAAGAAGAAAAAGGGAAACTGAGGCAGAGCAGGAAACAACGGGGCCATGCAGGGATAACTTAGTAGACAGACAGACTGCTAGGGAGAGAAAGGACGACTCAGGAGAGGGAGCCAGAAAGCCCCGCGCCCCTCGTTTCTCAAATGATCTCTCATAACACCCCACCTTGCTCTCCTTTCTCTTTGATGGAACAACAGCCAAAGCTTGAGGGACTCCAGTTAGACCTAAGGAAGAACTTCCCTGAGGGGTACAGGCTCCTGGTCCCAGGGTGCTGGGGCCTCCCAGCCCCATCAGCCTTAATTGCCAAGATGTCATGGTTGAGGGGGGTGGGGAGGGAGAGGAGGGGATTAGGCAGACGGGTGCCCCTCCCCCTCCCCGCCAATGTCACCTCCTGGCGCCCAGTCGGGTCCCCCCCACCGGGGGCCAGGATTACCCTCCGAGATCCAGGCCATGGCAGATGACATCACTCCCAGCCAGGGCTTAAAATCTCCCCATGTGAGGGGACCCGTTTCCTTCAGCCCCTGCTGTCTGATGACTCTATTCCTGGGCCCCCCAGGAGAGCCCCGTCCCCACTCTCTGAAGGTGAGTGTCCGCAGGAGCAGCCAAGGAAAGGGGATGGAGGAAGTGGGGGCGAGAGAGGGGAGAGGAGGGCTCAGGACGTGGGTTCATTTTATTCATGGCTGTGTTTTCAGGGTCTTGCACAGCGTTGAGGAGCTGGAGTGTATGATGTTGGCTGGATGATTGTGCAGGGATCAGTGTCTGTCCTGACGTTTGGGGAAATATGGCAGCCGGGGGCAGCAAGGATGGACAGGAGAAGCTGGCCCATGGCACACAGGCTCCTTCAGGGGCGGCTTGTTGGGGAGGTGAATGACCAAGCCCGCCAGCTCCCAGGTTGGGTGCTTTGCACAGCCTGAAGGCAACTCCTTGGCACATCTCCTCGTACTTTCTTTACAACTTAGCACAGCCTGAAACTCCCTCTTCATGTGTGCGTTCATCTACTCATTGCCCTTCTCCCCCAGTGAACCTTGATTTCCTCCCAGTGCCTGCGTGTGATTGGGATGCCTAAGTATTTGTTGAATAGATGGATGGATGGATGAGTGAAATAGAATCGGAGAGACACGTACACTGAGCAGCAAGGTTTTGTGGCTGCAGCAGGCAGGAGGGAGGGGAGACTAGGAGACTGCCCCAGGGGGCTGGGGACGCGATAGTTTGGGGATGCAATGGGGGCAAGTTGATTATCTGGGGACCTCGCTTTTCCCTGAGACTCTGGCTTTCCCCGCATCCAATCCTGGGTGGTGAGCACGACCCCCAGATTCTTCTCTCTTTTTTACTGTTTAAACTTTTTATTTTCTGTTGGAGTATAGCCGATCAACAATGTTGTGATAGTTTCAGGTGGACAGCAAAGGGACTCAGCCCTGCATACACATGTATCCGTTCTCCACCAAACTCCCCTCCCGTCCAGGCGGCCACGTAACAAGGTCAGCTCCTTGTCTCCTGGGTGACCGAGCCAGTGCGGGCTGCAGAGGTCCAACAAAGCTGGGGGGTAGGTCTTGCTAGGACTGAGGTGGAGCCATGTGGGTCTGTGGTGAGGTCACTTGGAGTCTCAGTTTCCTCATCTGCAAAGTGGGGACAATGACAAGTCATTGTCATGATCCAGTTAGATGAGCCACGGGAAGCTCATGTCTCAGACCTGGGCTTGTTGTGAGTGCAGGGGAGAGGGCTGGCCTCATCCAACTTGGGGGGGTTCTGAGCATTTTGCGGGAGACAAGGCAATGCTCTGAGTTCCAAGATATCTGGGTTTTATTCCTGACTGTTCCACTCACCCCTGTGTGTCCTCAGAAATGGGCAGAACCCCCTTCAGCCTCAGTTTCCTCATCTGAGAAATGGGCATGTGAGCTCCACAGGGGGCTAGGGGAGCATCCTGAGATCGTGTATCTTGGTGGTCGGGAGGGTGCAGCCTGGGGGAGAGGGGGCTGGCTCTGCTGCTGGCGTGTGTGATGGGACCCGGGACTCTGCTTCTTGGAGCCTCGGTGTCCTCCCCTGTGGAATGGAGGTGACAATAAGACCTACCCCGTGGGACGATTTCACTGGGTTATTGTTCCTGGAGATCTTGTTCCAGAGCAGCTGGGGATTCCAACTGGAGGTCCTAATGGATGAAGGACTTTCTGCCTGTCTGGGGGCAGGAGGCTTCCTTCCCCAAGACTTGGTTTCTCCACCCATAGATTATCTTCAGGACAACCCACAAGGTGGGTGTGAGCCTTCAGACCTCACCTGTCCAAGCACCTGCTCAGGTGGGAGTCTGGCCCCAGAGCTGCTGAATCCCAGGAGCCCTGAGCAACAGCCTCAGGCCCCACTGGTTGGTCCCCAGGGCAAGGACAGTGATCTTCCCAGCTCTACCGTTTGGCACTATGAAACATCACTGCCTTGAAATTCGCCTGGCAGGATGATAAAGGGTCGCTGTCAGGCTCACTGCAAATTCTCAGTGAAAGATGGACACTGTGGTTGTTGTCTGTGCTCTTGGATGTTGGACACACAAAGCCTGTTTGGAGGAGAGAAGTTCCGGAAGGTCTGATATCATCAACCACCTCATCTAGCTGCCAACCCCAGAGAAGGGCTTCAGTGGGTGTCTGACATCACTTATGTTCTTATCATTCTTTGCTGCCGTCTTGTCCACCACACGCTTGCTTATGGGATGATCTGTAGAGTGGGCAAACCCTTGACCTTGGAGGTCATTATCATTATCAGCTGCTTGACTCAGGTTTCCTGCCTGTAGAATGGGATCCTCCCAGGGAGAGAGATCTAGGCTTTCCTGGAAGACCAACCCCTTAGCCAGGCAACTCGATGCAGATTCCCTGGTGAAGACAGTAGAAATGGATTTTTTTAAAAAATTATTTATTTATTTTTGGTTGCTCTTGGTCTTCTTTGCTGCGCAGGCTTCTCTAGCTTCGGTGAGCAGGGGCTACTCTTTGTTGAGTTGCATGAGCTTCTCACTGCAGTGATTTCTCGTGATTTGAAGCACAAGC
This sequence comes from Madoqua kirkii, assembly GCA_006408675.1. Taxonomy (NCBI): domain Eukaryota; kingdom Metazoa; phylum Chordata; class Mammalia; order Artiodactyla; family Bovidae; genus Madoqua; species Madoqua kirkii. The sequence continues at coordinate 22,026 of SJYC01014026.1, forward strand.
TCTAGGGCATGCAATTTCAGTATTTGTGACTCACGGGCTTGACTGCTCCAAGGCATGTAGAATCTTCCCGGGTCAGGGATCGAACCTGTGTCTCTTGCACTGGCAGGCGAATTCCTATCTACTGTACCACCAGGGAAGCCCTAGAAATGGATGCTTTGCGAGCTCTGCAAATTGTCCCTAGAGGGCAAGTTCAGTAGGCTCCCTGCTTCCCTTTTCTCGTGAGGGTCTGATGAAATATCATCAGTCCTTGGAGGAAAGGAAGGTGACAGAGGGGATCCAGGCTGGGAAGTGGGGAAACAGGGCCTCCAGGAAGGTGGTCCCCACTCACAGCCTGAGTGACCCAGGCAAGTCCCAGCACCTGAGCCTGCAGATGTTCTCAATGATAAAATATGAACATAATAGTAATATTGTCTCTACGACCCAGGCTTGGGCTGAGGACTCAGTGCCGTGTTGCATTGGGAAGTCTTGTGTATTAGTTATCTGTGGCTGTGTAACAAGTTAACCCCAAACCTGGCAGCTTAAAACAAATACATATTTATGATGTTGTGTAGTTTCCTAAAGGACATAAACCTTGATTATTCATTGGAAGGACTGATGTTGAAGCTGGAGCTCCAGTCCTCTGGCCACCTGATGTGAAGAGCCAACTCATTGGAAAAGACCCTGATGCAGGGAAAGATTGAAGGGAGGAGGAGAAGGGGGACCACAGAGGACGAGATGGTTGGATGGCATTACCAACTCAATGGACATGAGTTTGAGCAATCTTTGGGAGATGGTGAAGGACAGGGAAGCCTGGCCTGCTACAGTCCATGGGGCCACAAAGAGTCGAACACGACTGAATGACTGAACAATGGGCAAAAGTTTCTGAGATCACAGGAATCCAGGGACAGCATCACTGGATGATTCCAGCTCAGGGTTTCTTGTCCTGTTGTAGTCGGATGTCCATCAGGGCTGCCGTCACTTGAAGGCTTGACTGAGGCTGATTCCTGGGGGGGAGTCAGGAATCTGAGGACAGTCAGATTCCTGGGGGTTCATTCCCACGGCTGACGGCAGGAGGCCTCAGATCTTGCCGTACAGACCTCGCCACAGGACTGCGCAAGCGTGTTCGGCACAACAGCTGCTTTGCTAGAGGGAGAGAGGGCCGGCCTCAGAGGTCACACTGTCATCTCCACAATATCTCATTGGTGGCACGTGTGGCCCTCCTCTGTGGGAGGGACACCTCTAGGGTGTAAATGCCAGTCATTACCTAGGACTCCTCTTGATTCTTAGGATTTATGTGTTGTTTCTACGTTTATGATTAGTATCGACACCGAGCGTCCCCGAGACCTTTCTATCAGGTCCCACTCACTCTTAGTCCACTTTCCATCCTGATCACCCTGATCCAGTAGCGCTGGACACCCTGGTTCTCCTCCCACGAGAAGAGACGATTCCAGCCTCCAGACCTTTGCACTTGCTGCTCCCTCTGCCTGGAGACCTCTACCCTGAGATCCTCTCACAGCGGGTGCAGAGTCCTTCGTTTTGCAGCCCCAAAGTCGCCTCCTTAGAGAGAGGTCTTTCCTGATCTTACCTGATCATCCCAGAGCATGCTTGAGCAGTCCTGTGGTGAGGCCTGTTTTGCAAGAACTGAGGCCTCCTGCCAACACCCAAGGAATGAACTGCAAGGAATCTGACTGTCCAGCCTCAGTCAAGCCTTCAAGTGATGACAGCCCTGATTGACATCTGACTTCCCTGATCATTCACCTAAATCAGGCGACTCACCCTCACCTCAAACCCCATCATTGTTCAGTTACTAACTCGTGTCTGACTCTTTGTGACCCCATGGACTGTAGCACGCCAGGCTTCCCTGTCCTTCACCATCTCATGGAGTTTGCTCCAACTCATGACCATTGAGTCGGTGATGCCATCCAGCCATCTCATCCTCTGTCTTCCCTTTCTCCTCCTGCTTTCAATCTTTCCCAGCATCAGGGTTTTTTCCAATGAGTTGGTTCTTCTCACCAAGTGGCCAAAGTATGGGAGCTTCAGCTTCAGCATTAGCTCTTTCAATGAATATTCAGGGTGGATTCCCTTTAGGATTGACTCATTTGATCTCCTTGCTATCCAAGGGACTCTCAAGAGTTCTCTAGCAACACGGTTTGAAAGCAACTCAGCCTTCTTTATGGCCCAAACTCTCACATCTGTACATGACTGCCAGAAAAACCGTAGCTTTGACTACGTGGACCTTTGTTGGCAAAGTAATGTCTCTGCTTTTGAATATGCTGTTTGGGTTTGTCATAGCTTTCCTTCCAAGGAGCAAGCGTCTTTTAATTTCTTACTACTCCATTTAATTTTCCTTGGAGTTCTTGAAACTCTCTGGAAGCATTTTGCATTTCTTAAGAAAAGTCTATTTCCTTGTTCGATGTTTGTTTCCCTGATCAGAACCTCAGATTTCAATCCCATGAGAGCAGAGATGCTGTGTGTCTTATTTCTTATTGTCTCCTTAGACCTTAGAGCATGATTGATTTTCAGAAAATAGTTGCTGAGTGGACAGCAGAACTTCAATTTGTGATAAATGAAACTCTCACAAATGAGGGTTGAGAAGGACAGGGTGGTGAGAGGACAAGGTGGGAGCTCATGCAAATACCATCCAAGTGTAAGCATTTATTTATTTTGCAAATATGTATTGGGCATGCTGGGGACACCCCAGGGACTAAAATGTTCCTAGTCTCCATCCTCAGGTAGCTGGATTAGGGGAGACAGACAGGCAAACATAATTATAAATATGTCATGTTTAGTAGTGTGGTTCCTGAAGAATAGGAGAAAGTGTGTGTGTGTGTGTGTGTGTGTGTGTGTGTGTGTGTGTGTGTGTGTGTGACATCCTGTTTAGGGTTTGGGCTGGCTCTCCTGGGGAATTGTTTGAGCTGTGTCCTGGAGGAGGAGAAGGGGTTAGTTAGTAAGAGGGGGTTTTGGGCTGGGAGAGAGGCATTTCTGGCCCAGAACAGTTATTGGAAGTTTCTGGAGAGGCTGAGAGGTCTCCTGAGGTCATCTTAACTAGGGCAATAGGGAGCCCTGGAGAGCATCTCTATCTCTTTTAAATAGGGGGTATTGTTGGTTTTGTTGCTGAAAGGGCAATTTACACTCACGTGGTTAAAAAGTAATCCAAGCTATAAAACAAGATATGGATACAACACAGCTCCTCACAGGCAGCCACTGTTACTGTATATCTTGTGTCCTTCCTGGGAATGTTCTATGCAATAGGAATGCATAAATATATGTATATATGCTGTGCTCAGTTGCTTCAGTCGTGTCCGACTCTCTGCGACCCCATGGACCATAGCCCGCCAGGCTCCTCTGTCCGTGGGATTCTCCAGGCAAGATTACTGGAGTGGGCTGCCATTTCCTCCCCCAGGGGGTCTTCCCCACCCAGGGACTGAACTTGTGTCTGTTAAGTCTCCTGCATTGGCAGGCAGAAATATATGTATGTATATATATTTAAAAACCACAAGTGGTAGCATGCTATACACACCGTTTTTCTCCTTTGATATATATACATATATAGTATATATAATTTAGTAATAAATGATATCTAATATACACAGCACTGCACTTTTCCCCTATATGTTGTATGTATAATTGGTTTTTGTTGTTTAGTCGCTCAGTTGTGCCTGAATCTTTTGTGACCCCATGGACTGTAGTCTGCCAGGCTCCTCTGTCTATGGGATTTCCCAGGCAAGAATACTGGAGTGGGTTGCCATTTCCTGCTCCAGGGGATCGACCCCACCCAGGGGTTGAACCTGTGTCTCCTGCATTAGCCGGCTGATTCTTTTATCACTGAGTCACCAGGGAAGCCCATAATTTGGTAATGATATCTAATACACAGACACACACCCCCCATATTGCCAAAATGTAATAAAAAAAATTAAAAACCTGACTCTTAGGCACATGTAATAAGCCAAAAACAAAGATTTAAGTCTTGAACTGGCTGTTTCCAAGGAGAATTCAAGGAAGAGAGGTTAATACTGTTATTCAGAAAAGGTGTGCTGAAAAAAGCTGGTCAGGTTAGGAACAAAACTAGTCCAAGTTCTACAGGCAGCAAAACTGTAACCCTGAGGTTATCTTTTCTAACCAGAGACAAGTCATGGGCAACCAAATGTCTGAAAGTTGCCATTGAACTTGTCAATGTCTGGATCCTAATTGACAGTGAAGAATCTATTGAACAAAGGTCCTGTCCCCTAGAAAAGGAACTAATGCCTGGGGTGGTTGTCTAGATAACCAGGAAGTGACTTGCTGTCAACCATTTGCCTCATTGCTAAGTTTAGGGTAATCTTTTTTAAAAATTTATTCATTTGGCTGTGCTGGGTTTTAGTTGCAGCCCACTGGCTCCAGAGCACGTGGGCTCAGTAGCTGAGGCTTACCTGCCCCACAGCATGTGGGATCTTAGTTCCCTGACTGGGATCGAACCCACATCCCCTGCATCGGAAGGTGGATTCTTAATCCCTGGACCACCAGGGAAGTCCCAGGATAATCTTACCTTAACTGTATACTAGAGGTCGTTTCAAGTCCATTCACAGAGAATTATAGTTTTTAATGACTATAGTACTCTCCTGCCGGATGTGCCGTAATTGTAACATAACTTACTTAAATTCCATAACTTACTTACTATGTCCCCTTTGGTGGACATATAGGGTGCTTCCACATTGTGGCAATTATAAATATGCTGCATTAAAAATCCTAGCTTGGGTGGGGAGGGATAAATTAGGAGTTTGGGATTGACAGAAACACATCATGGTATACAAAGGAGAGAAACAGCAAAGACCTACTGTATGGCACAGGGAACTCTATTCACTATCTTGCAATAACCTGTAGTGAAAACTAACGTGAAAAAAATACAGAACTGAATCACTTTGCTGTGTACCAGAAACGATCACAACATTGTAAGTGAACTATACTCCAATAAGAAGTATCTGAACATAAAATTTATGCAAACGTCAGCTTGCAGATAATAATCACTGCCACAGTTTTGTAGCATTTGCTGCATGTCAGGTGCTATTTTAAGTATCAGATGCACAATAATTCATTTGACCCTCACAGCAACCTAAAGATGTAAGCCGTATTGTTCGTTCCCATCCTCTGATGAGGTGGCCGAGGCACCTTGAAGGCGAATTGCTGGGACCAAGGAAAGATGGCATTTTTCTTTGGTAAATGTTTGCAGTTTGTTCCATCCACACTGTCGCCCGTTCTGAGGCCAGCCCTGGAGTTACCAAGCCTCTTTGATCTTTGCCAACTTGATGGGTCAAAAAATAGTCATGGGAGATCATTACTTGCTGTCATTTGACTGTGACTTCCTTGGGGTCACTAACCATCCTGATTTGTCTGGGAGTTTTCAGATTTGTCACTGAAATCCCACATCCCTAGAAATCTCTCCATCCCCAGCAGACTGAGACAACCAATTTCCCTACTTGCCGTGAGTCTGGTGAGGCTGAACATCTTTTTTGAGGTCCTAGGGGTTGAGAAGATCCTCTGGAGAAGGCCATGGCAACCAGCTCTAGTGTTCTTGCCTAGAAAATCCCATGGACAGAGGAGCCTGGAGGGCTACAGTCCATGTGTTGCAGAGTCGGACATGACTGAGCATGTCCCCTCCCACAGGGAGGGGAAAGGTCTTGGACAAGGGAGTTGGTCTGAAGATCTTTTTAAAGGATAGAGTAGGAATAAGAACTTACATTTAGAATGCTCATTACAGCTTTTGATCTTGGCTTTAGAGAGTCCCAGTGACGCTTTGACGACCTTAAGCAGAGGGCTGTTTTATAGGTGAGGAAACCCAGGCACAGAGTGGGGGAATAAGTTGCCCAAGGTCACATATCTAAGAAGAGACTGAGGCAGTGATGAACTGGGGAGTTTGTGAGCACCTATCCTTTTCTCGCAGGCCCCCTGACCTGGGCCCCAGCATCCCCGAAGATCATGATGGCGTATATGAACCCGGGGCCCCACTATTCTGTCAACGCCTTGGCCCTGAGTGGCCCCAGTGTGGATCTGATGCACCCAGCTGTGTCCTACCCAAGTGAGTACAGTCGTCCTCCCCGCTCCCCCACCCCCAGCTGGCCCCCATCTTCTGGGGTCCCTTGCCCTCAGGAAGAGGATGGGTACTTACAAGGGTGACATCAAGGCCATACCCCAGCCAAACAGGCTCATCTGTAAATGCAGAGCACCACCCCACATCTCTTAGGGACTCAGGGAAGCATGTGGATCTTCATAGAAATTTAGGACAGTGGTTTCCTTTCGGGTGAGGGAGGGAAGCCATCTGGAAGGGGGACCCAGAGGAATTCCCATCTGTCAGCGATGCTTTATTTCTTAGCGAAGGAAGCATTCTATTTTTGATGGTATTATTCTTTTATTAAGTTGACCATTACGGTCCTGCCTCTTTTATAGGCTGGATATCCCCAGACGGCTGGATATCCCCAATGTCATGTTTCAAGTGAATGTCTTAGTGCAGAAGAATTTTAGAAAGGGGATAAAAACCAAACTCATATACCTCCTTACACAGGTAAAGCCAGTTCTCCTCGGGGTGAGGCAAGAGTCCCCCTAAGGATAGGCAAAGGGAGAACCCGTTTCCCAGGGGGGCAGAGTGAGGTCTAGAAGCTGAGGGAATCAGCACCCCCTTAGTTTGGGCAGAAGAACGCCCAGAAGAGGCTTGTTGGCATCCTAAGGTCCTGGCATCTCAGGACCTTGCATCAGCAGATGCAGAGAATGGGGTCTCAGGTCACCCGAAGGTCCTGTTTTTCTGTCCTCACCCCAGGCGCCCCGAGAAAGCAACGGCGGGAACGGACCACCTTCACGCGAAGCCAGCTGGAAGAGCTGGAAGCCCTGTTTGCCAAGACTCAGTACCCGGATGTGTATGCCCGAGAGGAGGTGGCTCTGAAGATCAACCTGCCTGAGTCCAGGGTTCAGGTGGGGTGTTCTGGTCCCTGGGATCCAGAGTGGAGAGAAGAGAGAGAGGTCACAGAGGAAGAGCTGAAGTGCCCTGTTAATCCCTCATCCCCGTAATTTCACCGGCTTCCTCTCTTGCATGCCTATCCCCTCTCATTAGACTCCATGAGCACTGCCTTTAGCATTCCCACCAAGAACATTCTTTGTTCCCTCTACCTGGAAGATATATTCCCTACACCCTGTTCAAGCCTTTCTTTATCAACCAGTCTAGTCACCTTGCCAGTCAGTGGGACCTACAGCAGGCATTAGAAGCTGCAGCTTTCCCCCGCCATCCCAGCTCCGCTGCTCCCCCTCCCTCTGCTCAATTGGTTCTTCCATAGCATTTATCACTTTCTAAAATTCTATGTGATTTCCTTCCTTACTATTCATTTATATGCTCTCTCTCTCAAGAGAGAGAGAAGTCTCAAGACTTTCCTGGTAACTCAGATAGTAAAGTGTCTGCCTACAATGCAGGAGACCCAGGTTCAATCCCTAGGTTGGGAAGATCCCCTGGAGAAGGAAATGACAACCCACTGCAGTATTCTTGCCTGGAAAATCCCATGGACGAAAGGGCCTGGTAGGCTACAGTCCATGGGGTTGCAAAGAGTCAGACACGGCTGAGCAACTTTCTTTCTTTCTCTCAAGTAGCATATCAGCATCATTGGTGTGTCCCCAAAGGAGTAGAAGAACACGTGTTTATTAAATAATTGAATGGATGCATGATAGATAAATGTATGTGTGTGTTTGATTGCATGTATGTATGATGGACATATGAATGTATATATGGATGTATATGTGTTTGTTTGTATAATATGTGTACATATGCACATGGGATCGGAAAGAAAGTATGAAAGTATGTATCATTGTATGTGAGGCCAAAGTGTCAGTCTCTCAGTCATGTCGGACTCTGTGATGCCATGGACTGTAGCCCACCAGGCTCCTCAGTCCATGGAATTCTCCAGGCAAGAACATTGGAGTGGGTAGCCATTCCCTTGATCAAAGCCAAGTCTTCTGCATTGTGGGCAGATTCCTTATCATCTGAGCCACCAGGGAAGCCTGTCATTGTGTGTGTGTACATACAGCTGTGCTTAGGCATGATTGTTATGTGTGTGCATATGATTAGATGGTGAATGTACATATGTATGACATGTATATGTGAATGATTTGGTGGACAGATGAATGTATAGGTGTATACTTGTATGTTACATGATAGTAGGTATGTACATATGATTGGCTGGAAGAATGTGTATATATGTGTTTCACTATGTGTGTGCACACACATGTATGCATGTACAATTGTGCATATTGTATATGATGGTGTGTGTGTGGCTGTACAATCGTGTATATAAATAATTGGGTGGGTGGTGGATGAATCTAGTGCCCATGTTGTTTAGCTGCTCAAAGAGTTGTGTCTGACTCTTTGTGACCCCATGGGCTGTAGCCCACCAGGCTCCTCTCTCCAGGGGATTTCCCAGGCAAGAATGCCGGAGTGGGTTGCCATTTCCTTCTCCAGGGAATCTTCTTGACCCGGGATCAAACTCGCGTCTCCTGCCTTGGCAGGCGGATTCTTCACCCCTGAGCCCCCTGGGAAGCCCCCAGCGTGCCCCACAGCTAATTGCAAAGTGGAGAGTTATGACTCTGGCATGCTTCCCCGATAGGCATCACCACTCCTGGGCATCAGGAAGGCTCCCCTGGGCCTCCTGCCCACTGTCCCTCCCTCATCTCCCCTCTCGCCTCCCCCAGGTTTGGTTCAAGAACCGCCGGGCTAAATGTCGGCAGCAGCGGCAGCAGCAGAAACAGCAGCAGCAGCCCCCAGGGGCGCAAGCCAAGGCTCGTCCTGCCAAGAGGAAGGCAGGCACATCTCCAAGGTCCTCCACAGATGTCTGTCCAGACCCCCTGGGCATCTCAGATTCCTACAGCCCCCCTCTCCCTGGGCCCTCGGGCTCCCCCACCACGGCAGTGGCCACAGTGTCCATTTGGAGTCCGGCCTCCGAGTCCCCTTTGCCCGAGGCACAGCGGGCAGGGCTAGTGGCCTCGGGCCCCTCTCTGACCTCAGCGCCCTACGCCATGACCTACGCCCCCGCCTCTGCTTTCTGCTCTTCTCCCTCAGCCTATGGGTCACCGAGCTCCTATTTCAGTGGCCTGGACCCCTACCTGTCTCCCATGGTGCCCCCATTGGGGGGCCCAGCCCTCAGCCCCCTTTCAGGCCCCTCTGTGGGGCCCTCCCTGACCCAGTCCCCCACCTCCCTGTCAGGCCAGAGCTATGGCACCTACAGCCCTGTGGACAGCTTAGAATTCAAGGACCCCACAGGCACCTGGAAATTCACCTACAACCCCATGGATCCCCTGGACTACAAGGATCAGAGTGCCTGGAAGTTTCAGATCTTGTAGAAGACGCTCCTCTCTCCATCTCTTGTCCCCTCTGCACATTGTCCCAACCTGCCCTGGGACAGCATCCCAGGGGAGGTGGCAGGAGTCCTTCCAAAGGTCACGGCCTCTTTGGCTCCAGTGACCAACACAGTCCACCCCTTTCCTCCTGGGGAGCTCGATAGTCTTAGTCATCCTCTCAACCCCAAGTGGTCTCATACGGAGTCCAACTGGCATTTCAAACTGTGAGCCCCAGACTCCAGAAATTGGTGCTGAGAATCCACCCTGAGATGAAATTAAACCAAACTTGCTGTTGACCTGGGGTCATGTTTAGGTCAGAAAATCACAGTGCTGTTGAACAAACAGGTAGGGAGGCTTGATTCCTTGACCTTCCATTTGGGGACACTTCTTTAATTCATGGGTAGAGATCCTTCTAGAAATTCCAAAGACAGACTTCACGGAGCCCCAGGATGGAACCTTTAGGCCAGCTATACTGTTAAGTTCAGAAATTCATTTGGCAGTTTTCCAGATTTCCCAGATGTCAGGTTTGCATGATAGGTTTAGGGGGCTACACACACACACACACACACACACACACACACACACACATTTTCTTCTTGTTGTTAGTTTCTTCTTAAAGACATTTCATCATTCGTTCATTCATGACACTGGAAATGGGCATATCTGGTGGAAGAATGGAAGGCAAGTTGCCTGTTTCACGTCTCTCCTTTGTTTTCTTTCGTTTTAGCATTTTTTAAAAGGTGAACTTCACCCAAACACTGAAAGAATCTCGGTTGCTGCTTGGGGTACACCAGCTATGATTGTGGCTATTTCCAAGAGAAGAAGAGGTTGGACAGGCTTCCCACCTGTAAATATATAAGAGACAGGGGTGGGGCAAGAGAAATGGATTCGGGGGCAGCCCCACATCCCCCACTCACACTTCCTCTTTTAGAGGTTTTGTTTTCAGTTTCGATTGTGGGGGTTGGACTATAAATAGAGCTTGGCCTGGGAAAGTTTCCTGGGGCAACACTGTGTTTCTTCGAATACAGTCTGACCCGTGGCAGCAGAGACAAGCAGTGTAAGAATGTGGAGAAGGATGCAGGCATCCCACCACTCGTGGAAGTTTGGTGCTTTGGCACCTACTTTCTCAATCTGAGTTCTTTTATTTTGGGGTGGGGGAGGCAGGAGCCACGAGCCATTCACTGGTGGGTTTCACAAAGCCAGGGGTGAAAGAAAGTAGTGTGGGAGAGAGGTGGTATGCTGGGAGGTGCTTAACAACAGGCTCTGGAAGGAAGAGGAAATCCTGGTTTATCATTGTTGCCCATATCTGTGGTGTAAATACTCCCACTGTGGCTGGTGTCAAGGCATCAGGCTGAGGTCCCTGAACTTAGGAGGAGACACTCACAGTCTGTGCTCACTAGCCAGGACAAGCTGGCTCCAGGGCCCCAGGGCGGGAAGCAAGGTTAGGAGGAGAAAGTGAAAGTGAAGTCGCTCAGTCATGCCCAACTCTTTGCGACCCCACGGATAGTAGCCTGCACCAAGCTCCTCCGTCCATGGGATTTTCAAGGCAAGAGTACTGGAGTGGGTTGCCATTTCCTTCTCCAGGGGATCTTCCCAACCCAGGGATTGAACCCAGGTCTCTAACATTGTAGACAGATGCTTTACCGTCTGAGCCACCAGGGAAGGAGGAGGGGCACGATGCAAAGAGAGACTGGGTGGCATCAGATGATGCCAGGTCAGGAGGAACCATGAGCGGCACCCTGAGATCACTAGAGCCCCCAAAGATGGCTTACACATCATCTCTCCTGGGTCTGAGTCATGCTGGGACATTAGACCCAGAATCCACTGTGGGAAGCAATATCTGAGAAAGACAACATATATTGACATACGGGATGGATGTCAATCCCCTGATCCAGGCAAAAATTTGCCAGAGAGGGGCAGGTAGGAAATGGCATTGTGCTCTGGATCTGTGTAAACGCTGGGACCAGGATGCAAGTGTCCATTAGGCATTTTGCAGAGGCTGCACACTCTTTGCTAGAGGCTGGGGTCTCAGGTGTGAGTAGAGTTCTCCCTGCCTCACCAAGTCCTCCATTTACAGAGGAGGGAGTGTCTTATGCAAATGATTCAGAGGCAGTAATAGAATCTGAGAGGAGGGGACCAGAGACACAGGCCAACGGGAGTAAGACTTTAAGAGCCGCCCCCCTCAACCCCCCTCCACCGCAACTTCCTGGGGTCTTCTGAGAGTTCTCTAGGAGTTGGACAGAGGAAGGAGTCAAATCTTTCAGGAGATTCCAGGCTCGTTCTCCTGGGCCAGTCTCCTGAAGCCTGGTTCTTCAGCTGTCCCTTAGGGATTCCTAAGGCCAGGAAGAGTGTCAAAGGAAGTGGGGACAGAACAAGAGATCTCCCTCATTCTATGTCAAGTCCTCTGTCCTCCCCTTGCCCACTCACTGGAGCTCCAGGTCTCCCTTCGCTGGCCACCTATGGAGTGAAAATGATTAAAACATTGGATCCTGCTTAAAGTCTGGGTGATTGTTTGTTTCTGTGGAGGGGCCTGGAGGTAAAAACATCTGTCTCTGGGGGCATGGGTGTGTCCATGTGGTTTCTCTGCTCACTGTCATTTCTGTGACATCTCTGTAAAGCCAATTAGGCAGGAATATGGGCTTCAGATGGCCAGCTTCCACCTGCTATGACCCCTCGCTGCAAGGGGCTGGTGACCATGCTTCCCGCCTCAGTGGTCCACATGAGGATTAAAGTAGCTTGGGAAGGGAGTGGTGTGCTGGGAGGTGCTTAGCAATTGGCTCTCGAAGGAAGGATTCTTGGAGCCCTCCCCATCAGGCTCCAAGCCTCTGCAGCTTCACCTCACGCCTCCCCCTTCCGCCTTCCATCCTCGCCGCCTTCCATCCTCGCCACCTTCCTTCCCATCCCTTCTCCCATTCTGGTCACTTTCACTTTCCCACCATATCTCTTCTGTCTCTTGTCTTTTCTCTCTCTTTTTTCCCCACCTCCCTTTTTCCTTCTTGACTGTCAAATCTCTGGAGAAGGCAATGGCACTCCACTCCAGTACTCTTGCCTGGAAAATCCCATGGATGGAGGAGCCTGGTGGGCTGCAGTCCATGGGGTCGCTAAGAGTCGGACACAACTGAGCGACTTCCCTTTCACTTTTCACTTTCATGCATTGAAGAAGGCAATGGCAACCCACTCCAGTGTTCTTGCTTGGAGAATCCCAGGGACAGGGGAGCCTGATGGGTTGCCGTCTCTGGGGTCGCACAGAGTTGGACATGACTGAAGTGACTTAGCAGCAGCAGCAGCAACTGTCAAATCTCAGACTCCAAGGTCCACATTTCTTTCTGCTGGTTTTTAACTTGTTCTTTCTTTCCTCTTCTTCTCTTATCCTTAGCCTTTGCCTTTCTGTTGCTCCAACTCCAGGTCATCAATCTCTCTAATGCCCCTCTCGTTCTCTGGATCTTGGGTTAAAATGTGTGTGTGTATTTAACATAGAACTAATGAGGTCAGACAGACTTGCTGTTTGAGCCTGGCTCAGCCACGTCTGGTCCTATGACCTTGGGCAATCCGTTCCTCCCAACTTCAGTTTCCCCCTCAATAATGTGAGACGATGAGAAGACCCACCTCGAGAGAATTAAATGATGTCATTTTGTTAAGTATTTGGCCCTGAAGTCTGGTCCATGGTAAGAGCCCAATAAGTGTTTATTTGTATAGTAAAATGCATGTCACATAAGAGTGACCATTATCATTTTACAGTGTGCAACTCAATGGTATTAAATACATTCACAGAGGAAACAAGACATAAAAGGCTCCATATCAAAGGAATCTTTTTATGTGAAATGTCCAGAAGAGGCAAATCCATAGAGATGGAAAACAGATTCGTGTTTGCTGGGGGGAGGGGACGTTGGGGAGGAACTGCTTAATGGGTGAGAGAGTTTCTCTTTCGGTTGATGAAAAAAGTTCTGGAATTAGATGGGATCCAGCAATTCCACTCCTTAGTCTATTGTGAAAGTCGCTCAGTCATGTCCGACTTTTTGTGACCCCATGGACTGTAGCCCGCCAGGCTCCTCTTTCCCTGGGATTCTCCAGGCCAGAATACTGGAGTAGGTAGCGGTTCCCTTCTCCAGGGGATCTTTCCAACTCAGAGATCAAACCTAGGTCTCCTGCATTGCAGGTGGATTCTTTGCCATCTGAGCCACTAGGGAAGCCCAAGAATCCTGGAGTGGGTAGCAGTTCCCTTCTCCAGGGGATATTCCCAACCCAGGAATTGACTGGGCTCTCCTGCATGGCAGGCAGATTGTTTACGAGCTGTGCCAAGAATTGAAGACAGGTGTTCCAAAAAGTGTGCTCTTGTGTTCACAGCAGCGCTATTCACAATAACCAAACAGATGGGAACAGTCTGGATGTCTGCCTTGACATTATGCTAAATGTGTATCTTAACCTAGCATTTCCCCTGAAGTTGTCCTTCATAGCAGCTTTATTCATAATGGCCTCCACCTGGAAATGGTCCAAATGTCTGTCAATAGGTGAACAGCTAAAAAAAGCTGGTGAATCTAGAGAATGTCTTTAGCAATGGAATGCAATGAACTCCTGGTGTACAAATCAACTGGATGAGTAACTCAGCAATGAGTAGAAGAAACCAGATTCTAAGCAGTGTATATAGTATGATTCCACTTTCATGAAATTCTAGAAAAGATAAAACCAGTGGCAGAAGGTGATTAGTGATTAGCAGGGGCTGGGGAGTCAATAGATCAGAGTCACCACAAAGGAACAGAAGGGCTTCCCCTTTAAAAAAATTAAAAATTTTTTTGGCCACACCACTCGACATATGAGATCTTAGTTCCCTGACCAGGGATTGAACTGGTATCACCTGCCTCGGAAGCACTGGATCACCAGGGAGGTCCCCCAAAGGGGCTCTTTTTTGAGGTGCTAGAAATATCCTCTATCTTGATTACGGGGGTATTTCCATGACTGTATATGATTGCCCGAACTCATCAAACTGCATGGTTAAAATGGGTGGCATTTATAATATATTAATTATACCTCAATAAATTGGAAGGGAAAGAAAAGAAGAACTTACTCAGCAGGTACTATTTGCCAGTACTGGAGAAAGTTAATCCTAACTCTTCACATTCTCAAAGCAATCTACCAGAGAGATGTTCTTACTATCAGATAGATGCTATGATCATCTTCACAAATGAGCAAACCGAGGCAGGGGCAGGTCAGGTGACCTGCCCACGGTCCCACAACCAGGAAGAGATAAGAACTGAGATGTACAGGCCTCATGCTGGAAGCGGACCCTCTGGACCCTCCTGGCAGTTCCCCTCTCCTGCCCAGTTTTGACCCTGCCTCTCCTCGCTTGTCTCCCGCCTGACTCTTTCTTCTTTGGTCTCAAGCTCAAGTGCTATTCCTCTCTTCATCTCTCTCCTCACCCCCGTATGTCTCCGACCGACCTCCTGCTTCTCCTGATCTCTGAGCCCCTCCCTGGCTGTTTCCTCTGTCCCTGAACAGGACTAATTTAGCAAATGCTCCAATCCTCTTATGATGGCCCAGGCTCAGCAGAATGGCAGGGGAATTAGCGGGGATTAGGTTCAGACCCATGACCCATTGCGGGAAGGGGACTTCGTGGAGACGAGTGAGTTTTAACTAAGGCATCATCCACCCTTGTGCCTGCCATGTGAAACCATGCCTGGGACACACAGTAGTAATGAAGTCACAGCTGAATTCTTTTCCGGTTGTGCCAGGCATTCATTGCCGCCAGAGGGGGCTGCCCTCTCGTTGCGGTGCCCCGGCTTCTCATCACAGTGACTTCTCTTGTTGCAGAGCGTGATGGGCTTAGCTGCCCCATGTCACGTGGAATCTTCCTGGACCGGGGATTGAAGCCATGTCCCCCGCACTGGCAGGAGGATTCTCATCCACTGTACCACCAAGAAAGTCCGCAGCTAAATTCATTACGAAGGGCTTACAGTGTGGCAGGCGCTCCTCTATTTCTCACTTATTAAATCTTCATTACAACCTCATGAGGTAGGGGCCACCCACATCTCGCCTATTTGATGGATCAGGGGGGGTCAAGTAACTTTCCCAAAGTGATCGGGGCTCCTGACCCAGCCATCCTGGTGGCTTCAAGTTACAGGTGAAAAAAACAGAGTCTGGGAGATAATGGGACCATCCTGGGGTTGCACGGTGTGCAAATGCATTCTCTGTTTGGTGACTTCAAAGGTGACCCTTTCAGCCCCCCGCAGTTCGGAGGAGGTGAAGGAGAGGGAAAGAGGGCAAGAGAGGGTGGAAACAGAGCAGAAAATGCAGAACAGAAAGAGAGCGGAGGAGGAGGTTAGGTAGGG
>SJYC01014027.1:0-11528 GCA_006408675.1 Madoqua kirkii
TTAATGTGAGTCAGGAAGTATTTTTCAGTGCTTTTAGAAAGGAAAATGTAATCTTCCTGGGAAAATTTAATTTCTAATTTCATATTAATTATTCTCTTGAAGTGAGCTTTAAAGTCTCTTTTTTAAAGGTGTCACATTCAGTTTTTCTTTGGACTTTTTTAAAGTTTAAATTTCTTCTATATGTATTGAGAATGTTCTTTCTGGGGCAGGGAATATGATAGCAAATTTAGGACTGACTGGATAACCTCAGTTAAATGGGGGAAAATGATTTTTTAAAATGTCTTCTCAGGCCTTGCACAGAGATTGGCACTTCCTAGGTACTCAAAGGTATTAAATTATTGAATCAGGTTCTCCTCAAGGATTTTAACTCTTACGGTTCAGGCATGTGGTCCTGTGTTATTATCTGAGTTTTTACTTTAATGACCATACTTTGTGAATGTGCTTAGTCACTGAGTCATGAAACTTTATTAACATAATGTGTACATGTTCGCTAAGTTAGTGGTGTCAGACTCTTTGTGACCCCTTGGACTGTAGCCCCCCACCAGGCTCCTCTGTTCATGGGGATTCTCCAGGCAAGAATACTGGAGTGGGTTGCCATGCCTTCCTCCAGAGGATATTCCCAACTCAAGGATCAAACCCAAGTCTCCAACATTACAGACAGATTCTTAACCATCTGAGCCACCAGGGAAGCTCATACTTTGTGAATATTTGACTAAAAATATGGAGCATGCATAATGTTAAAAACTGACTCTTCAATATTAAACATTAATATGGATACAGCTCACATTTGGAGATTTCAAACAGTAATTCTCAAAGTTGTATGTATTGCAGTCATTCCTGATCTTAATGCTGCAATAGCTAAACCACTCTAACTGATGATTGTTTGTGTTATTCTTCAGTAATACTCTGAAAGAAAGGAAATGAAGTATCATGGTTGCAACTTTTGGTCCCTGGAAAATAAAGAAAGCAGATGGAGTAGACTAGTTAGGAGGTGATGTAAGGGTCAATGATACCATCCAATAAGGGAAATAGGAAAGATGACCAAGCCAGGGGAGACTGCTCTATCCAGAAACATTGAAAATGGCAGCTAGGGAAAGGTTTAATAATAAAGGTTTAATAATATGGCAATCATTGAAAGGAATAGGAGTTCTGTTGAGGATAGGAAGAGAAAGGTTCTTTTGGAACTTGAAGAGAGAGAGATGAAAGGAGGCGGGAAGAAAAAAGAAGGTAGGCTGCAAGCCTGGTAAGTGACTGGAGATCAGTTTAATGGTTATTTAGCTCTAGTCATTTGGCTTTCACTTCCAACTCCTTTACCTTTCCTGGAGGAAAGAGATGAAGCTGGGGAAAGAGATACACTAAGTAAAATGTAAGTGATTGGTGAGATTATGTTTTACTTCTTTGCTCTACTCTTTTGTCCATTTTTGCATCTCAGGACTCTTCCTAGTTTCTTCTTCCTTGGCTACCAGCCCTTCCTCCTTCTCAAGTCCTTTATTAGGCAGAATCCTAACTTCTTTCTTGTTTTTGCAGTCATAGGACTTTTAGAGAAATTTCATCACATTAACTACAAAGAATCAGTTTTCAGAAACTTCCAAGGCAAAACATTTCAAAACTCACTAAAAAAAAAAAAAAAAGAATAAAAACAAATTCTGACCTTAGAAATGAAAGGTGTTCTTCAAACAAAGTAAATTGCTGTTGGCCTTGTCTTGTCTAGTTATCACCAGCTATTGTCTCTCCTTTGCTCAATTTGCTTCACTGACTTATACATTTGAAGGACAATTTCCTATTTTGAGATTAGTTTTTAATTGTATTTTTGTTGTGGTGAATATTCTTTGGGCTTCCCTCGTGGCTCAACTGGTAAAGAATGCCTGCAATGTGGGAGACCTGGGTTTGATCCCTGTGGTGGGGAGATCCCCTGGAGAAAGAATACCCACTCCAGTATTCTGGCCTGGTGAGTTCCATGGACTGTACAGAGATTGTAACTTGATCAGGATAGGAGGATCATGTTTCTTCATCAAATACACATGCCCAGACTAGCGTGGCACATGGTAAATCATGATATTAAAGGATGCAGGAGCTGGAGCCATACATCAAGGGCAGACTCTGGCTCCATCATCTTGTGACCTCAAGCATCTAATTAACTTCTCTCTGTCTCAGTACAATGATATACTGAGAACCCCAATAATACCCTAGTACCAAATAGGGATAACAACAGTTCCTAGCAGGCAAAATTGTTATGAGAGTTAAAAGACTTAAACATGCAAAGTTTTAGAAACCTCCTTCACATGTACAACTTTCATTCTGCTGATTACTATTATTATTGATGATGGCAAGGTAGAACTTGATAAGTATTTAAGTAAAACTGGAAACATCAGAGTTTTCATAGACTAGTTAGAACTGAATAAAATAGCCCACCAGGCTACTCTGTCCATGGGATTATCCAGGCAAGAATACTGAAGCAGTTTGCCATTTCCTTCTCCAGGGGTCTTCCCAACCCAGGGATCAAACCCATGTCTCCTATGTCTCTTGCATTGATAGGCAGGGTTCTTTACCACTAATGACACCGAGGAAGCCCTGAAATAGCACATAGCAAATGGAAAAGTTGTTAATAGTTGCCATGGACAAGAATATTCATTTTGAGAACTAGTGTCAAGAATCTTTGCCCTTCTTTGTTTACACAGAGCTGCGAGAAGCATATGGCTTTGCACACATCTTGCTGGATGGCAACACTGACTCAATGGACATGAGTCTGAGTGAACTCTGGGAGTTGGTGATAGACAGGGAGGCCTGGCGTGCTGCGATTCATGGGGTCGCAAAGAGTCGGTCATGACTGAGTGACTGAACTGAACTGAACTGAACGTCCTTTCCCCTCTACCACATTAAATAAACTCTTCTTCCTGACATGTTTGCAAAAATGCCTCAAGAAAGGAATCAAAAATCCTTTTCCTAAGACCACATCCAAGATTTCTTCTACTCCCCATGTGTTGTTCTTGTCATGTCATGTTACAGCTTTTCTCACGATAAGCTGTGGAATGCTCACCTAAGATATTAATAGTGTTTCATCTTTTAAAATCACCATTTGCAAATCAGGCAGACTAGATGTGATTCCTGAAATTGCAGGATTTCTTGGAGTCTTTGCCTTAATATATGTGAAGATTTTTTTAAATTAAAATAACAGTAGGCATATTTCCCAAATTTACTTCAGCTTGTAACCTTTTCTAATTCTTGACATCTTTTAATACCAATTGAAGTAGTGTAAAATAGAAATTAATCCAATAAGTTGAGTGCATGATTTCTGCTCTCCTTGTGGAGAAGTAAGCTGGTTTGTAAGATCCCCTGGAGTAGGAAGTGGCTACCAATTCCACTGTTCTTGCCTGGAAATTTTCATGGATTTGGGGGTTGCACAGAGTTGGACACAACTGAGCACACACACTTTTGTACTTTTTCTGCTTCTATTGTCCATCTAATGTATGAACATATTTGAACACTTTACCCAATAATGATTGAGTGATAACTATATGCTAGACCAAATATAAGGCAGTCGGAATACAAAGGTAAATAAAGTATGATTCACATTCAATTGAACTTATTTTCTAAAACAGTACTTTTCATAAAATCTTTATAATAATAGGCATTGTTGTAATCTTGATTCCTAAAACTACTTCAGAGAGACTTAATCAGTGAGTCTGGCATAAAGCTGTTGGTTCTGGGTAGTTTCTGATCCACTTCATTATAATGACACTGGTGCATTAATTGGGACATTTTAGTTACAAGTACCAAAAAAAAAAAAAATCTACTCAAAACCAGAAAATTTACCCAAAAAGATGGTAAAGTCTAGGCATTGCTATGTCAGACTCTTAAAATAATATTTTAAGGAAATTATCTCTTTCCTTCTGTTGGCTATTTACTTCCTCTTTGTTGGCATAGTTCTCAGGCAGGCTCTTACATTCTAAAATCCCTAAGCAGTTCTAGGTGTACATTCTCACAGCTGAGCAAAAGGAGAGCAATGCGAATGTTTCTATTTTGAATGTTTCAATACAAATCATGAATTAAGTTTCATTGACCTGGCTTTGGGTGCATGCCTAACTGTGAAGCTGTTTGGTAGCATCAATCGCATAGATTTAGGCTGAAGGAATGGTATTTACAAAGAAAATTAAGATGATGAATTCCCAATTCTCCAATTCAAAAAAAAAAAAAAAAGAAATGAAAAAAGAGGCATAAACAAATGCCAAGTGGGCAAATACTACTCAAGAGGATCGGCTGGTATTTTAGAGAGCCTGATAAATTAATAAAATTGTTTTGTTAGTGTATGAGAAGAAGGATAATTTAACCATGTTTTCCAAATAGTGATAATTTTTTTTAATTTTAATTTTTACTTTATTTTTCTTTACAATACTGTGTCGGTTTTGCCATACATTGACATGAATCTGCCACAGGTGTACATGAGTTCCCAATCCTGAACCCCCATCCCATCTCCTACCCCATATCATCTCTCTAGATCATCCCCATGCACCAGCCCCAAGCATCCTGTATCCTGTATCAAACATAAAATGGCGATTTGTTTCTTACATGATAGTATACATGTTTCAATGCCATCCTCCCAAATCATTCCACCCTCTCCCTCTCCCTCAGAGTCTAAAAGTCCGTTCTATACAGTGATAATTTTTATTTTCAATTCCTTATATAAATTATGCATCAAGGTCAAGACAGTAATATCTGTTTCCTTAAAATTTTTTTTCATTTCACAAAGCATTTTTTCAGTGAATTTTATAATCAAATTTTATAGCTGAATTTTTTTAAGAGAAGAGAAACTGAGTGACCTAATAAATAAATACTAGTGGTGGCTTGTATTCCAACTATATTCACCTTAGGTAAACTGTTATAAACCACTGAGGAAATTATCATTTTTTACCTCACTCAGTACTGAGAATGATATCAGAAAATAAAGTGGTTCAAATATACATTCTGATAGGGATAGCACATATGGACCAGTAGGCCCTTACCCAACAAATACATTTTTCTCTATCTTGTGCTTCATTTGATCTGACAACAACTTGTTCATCTGAGGAATGGAAGAGCTTGATGATTCTAGTTTTTTGAAGATTATGAGCATGCGTGCTAAGATGCTTTAGTCATGTCCAATTCTTTGAGACACTATGGACCATAGCCTGCCAGGCTTCTCTGTTCGTGGGATTCTCCAGACAACAAAACTGGAGTGGGTTGCCATGCCCCCCTCCAGGGGATCTTCCAGATGCAGGGATCTAACCCATGACTCTTTCATCTCCTGCATTGGCAGGTGGGTTCTCTAGTGTCACCTAGGGAAACCCTTGATTATAACGAATCTATTCAAATAAATATAATGCTATGTTTCTGAGATGTTTATCCAGGACACAAGTCTATGGGAAGACCTGACCTGATCCATAAAACCAACATTATTAAAAATTTGATTTTAACGTTGGGTGAAGAGGAAAATCTAGCTTTAGTTCATGTTTGCAATTACAAACTACTGTCTTTACCAAATTATTACTTATCTACTTCTGAAGAAAAACAACAAAATCAACAGCATACCAAGCAAGTTAAAGACAAGTCTTTCTACTAGAACCACTGCCAAATTTTGTCCTGTTTCTTTCATAAACTTTGCTTGGAAATGCTACAAATGCCAAGTGCTGAGTATACAGAAAATACTTCTGTTGTTGCTTTTAGTGTATTGGTTTACAATTTATATCTCAAAGGGTTGTGGATTTGTTGCTTGAGGGAGGAAAGACTATCAGTACAGTACTGGGAAATAATGTTAGAAATCAAATGCTTGCTCTTAGACATGGAAAGTCATCCAGAAACAAAGTTCCCACTTTTGAAATGAAACATTAGGGTAGAATAAGTTAAAATTTGCAAAGGAAATCAAGAATTATAGTATATTAGGTAGTCAGGGAAATATAAATCGACCTATCTTTGCAGCTGATACTATTTTGAAAATTCCACCAAATTTAGAAGTATTAAATAAACAGAGAGACAGAAAGAGAGAAAAAGAGAGAGAATTGAGAGGTAGAGAGAAGGCTAACAGTGAATATGCTTTACATTACAAATAAAAGTATCCCTTCAAGGTCTAGCCAAGATTGCTTTAACATTTTCACCATGTTTCAGTAACTAATCCCCAGTCTTGCTGGCTTGAGATCTTTGTCAAAACCCTAGAGCTGATTGTATTCACACTGAATTTTTTTTTCTTTACATTGTCTCATTAATTTATTTACTTAAAACTGCTTAGTGTTTATTTTTGAAATTTCTTTAAAAATTTTTTTATGACTATAAATCTGTTCAAAATGAGCTAGTCCAGTCAGTCAGAGAGTCAAGAAAACTGAAGGAAATTCAAATATACTGATTAACTACTACTCTTAAGAAACTATGATAGATTCTTTGAAACACTCTGCCTCACATGATCCTACTGACAGCTCTCCAAGATAAGTATTACAACCCCACTTTATAGGTGAGAATGCAAAGGCTCCAGGAGTTGGTGAACTGATGAACAAGTTCACTTACTTAATAGTGACAGATTCAAAATCAGAATCAAGAAACTAGTTTAATTAACACACACACAACTCTGTCAGTATCACAAAATAACAACAACAAACCCTAAAAAGAGAGTCTAAATTTTTTCATTTAAATATGCATACTGAATATTAAGTATCTGTCACTCAACATACATCCTACAATTTCATGCCTGGACATGTAACTTGTTTCCTCTTTGATTATTAACATCCTACTAACAACCCCCACTCCAGTACTCTTGCCTGGAATATCCCATGGATGGAGGAGCCTGGTGTGCTGCAGTCCATGGGGTTGCTAAGAGTCAGACACGATTGAGCTGCTTCACTTTCATTTTCGCTTTCATGCATTGGAGAAGGAAATGGTAACCCACTCCAGTGTTATTGCCTTGAGAATCCCAGAGACAGAGGAGCCTGGTGGGCTGCCATGTATGGGGTCACACAGAGTCAGACACGACTAAAGTGACTTAGCAGCAGCAGCAACAATTCTTTACCAACAAAGGTCTGTCTAGTCAAGGCTATGGTTTTTCCTGTGGTCATGTATGGATGTGAGAGTTGGACTGTGAAGAAATCTGATGGCCAAAGAATTGATGCTTTGAACTGTGGTGTTGGAGAAGACTCTTGAGAGTCCCTTGGACTGCAAGGAGATGCAACCAATCCATCCTAAAGGAGATCAGTCCTGGGTGTTCATTGGAAGGAATGATGCTGAGGCTGAAACTCCAATACTTTGGCCACCTCACACAAAGAGTTGACTTACTGGAAAAGACCCTGATGCTGGGAGGGATTGGGGACAGGAGGAGAAAGGGACAACAGAGGATGAGATGGCTGGAGGGCATCATCAACTTGATGGAAGTGAGTCTGAGTGAACTCCGGGAGTTGGTGATGGATAGAGAGGCCTGGCGTGCTGTGATTCAGAGGTCGCAAAGAGTCGAACATGACTGAGAAACTGAACTGAACTGAACTGAACAACCGTTTCTCACACACTTTTTTTTCTCTCCTTTTCATCTAGCCAAATTTTACTTATTCATCAGATTACAGTTTAGATTTCATATCATTGAAAGAAACCCCTCCTGCCAAATCTAGTTTATCATCTCTGATCTGTGCTCCTATGATCCCTCTGTTCTTCCATGACAATGAATTGTACTTATTGCATGGAATTACAATTTCCTCTTTAATTATCTCATTCCTACATTAAAATTGAAGCTCTCTGAGAGCAAGAACTGTGTCCATTACATTCACCATTGTTTCTCCAGCAGCTAATGTGGCAGCATAATGAGAAATTGTTAAATGAATTACTAAATGTGTATAGTTAAAGAAAATTCCCAAATACATAATGGATTTTGACTGATTTTGTTAAATCAGAAGTAAAATCAAATGTTTTCTGGATTGTTATAAGAAAGCCACCTGAAATTTGGGTTTGTTCTGTGTACTACATACAGATTTATAAGGTACATGATGATCTTTCCATCAATTCAATGTGTGTGTGTGTGTGTGTGTGTGTTTTTAGCAAAGAGAAATATAAGAATTCTAGAATTCTTCAGGATGCTCTTTCATTATTACAGTCTTCTATTTCTCTTCTTCTGATATTCTAATTTCTTATTAAGGATTTTCCTTATCTCTTGATTATTTCAGGATGTTATACCTTGATTATCTATTTTTGTTAACCCTTTATTTTGAATCCAAACTCACAGGCAGCAACTGCACTTGGCTCTACACCCTAGCCAGAGTGGGCCTGGAAGAACCAGTTTCCTTAATTTGGAGAAAAATATTAGCTCCTTTTATTATTGTAATAGGCAGGTATTTTCTTTCAATTACTTAAAAAAAACTTTTTATTTTATATTGGAGTATAGTCAATTAACAATAGTTTCAGGTACACAGCAATGTCACTCAGTCATACATATACATTACATGTAACCATTGCTTCTTTTTTTGCATTTTTTATTGGAATTCAGTTACTTTACAATAACGTGTTAGTCTCAGCTATACAATGAAGTAAATCGGCCATATTCATACATCTATCCCCTCCCTCCTGGACCTCTCTCTTGGCCCCAATCCTCCCTCTCAGGTCATCACAGAGAACTCAGCTGAGCTTCCTGTGCTTTATAACAGGTTCCCACTAGCTATCTATTTTAAACGTGGTAACAGAAGATGAGATGGTTGGATGGCATCGCTGACTCAATGGACATGGGTTTGCATAAACTCTGGGAAGTGATGAACAGGGAGGCCTGGAGTGCTGCAGTTCATGGGGTCACAAAAAGTTGGACAAGACTGAGTGACTGAACTGAACTGAACTGAACTGAACCGAATGTATGTATGTCAATCCTAATCTCCCAATTCATCCCACCTTCCCTTTCTCCCCATGTCACTTTTGTTCTCTACATCTGTGTCTCTATTCCTGCCTTGGAAATAGGTTCATCTGCACCATTTATGAAGGATATGAGAGACTATCACAATATATGCCAATAAAATGTACAACCTGGGAAAAATGGGCAAATTCTTAGAAAGGTATAAATATCCAAGACTGAACTAGGAAGAATTAGCAAATAAAAATAAATCAATCACAAGTAATGAAATTGAAAGTGTAATTCAAAATCTTCCAACAAACAAAAGTCCAGATGGCTTCACAGGAGAATTCTATCAAACATTTAGAGAAGAGCTAACATGTATTTTTCTCAAACTCTTCTAAAAACTTGCATAGGGAGGAACACCCCCAAATTCATTCTATGAGGCCACTATCATCTTGATACCAAAACCAGACAAAAATATCACCAAAAAAAGAAGTAAGTTAAAAACCAATATCACTGATGAACACAGATGGGGACACCCTCATTTTGTACCCATTACTACTAATGGTGCTTACAGACTGAATCTACAATTCTCAGCATTCACCTGATAGGACGGGACATGGGTACCTTTAGGAAAGAACATTTGTGATTATTCTGTTTCTATTATTTGAAGTGAGACCAAAGAATTACCATTTTACTTTCATTATTAACAGGGGAAGTTTTTCCTTAGTCTATTTTACATATTTCTGACAAACAAACAAACACTCCTTTAACACTCCTATGGACGGAGGTTCATGACATTATACAGGAGGCAGTGATCAAGACCATGCCCAAGAAAAAGAAATGCAAAAGAGCAAAATGGTTGTCTGTCTTACAAATAGCTGAGAAAGAAGAGTAGTGAAAGGCAAAGGAGAAAAGGAAAAATACAAGTATCTGAATACAGAGTTCCAAAGA
This sequence comes from Madoqua kirkii, assembly GCA_006408675.1. NCBI lineage: Eukaryota > Metazoa > Chordata > Mammalia > Artiodactyla > Bovidae > Madoqua > Madoqua kirkii. The sequence continues at coordinate 9,776 of SJYC01014027.1, forward strand.
ATAGCGAGGAGAGAAAAGAAAGCCTTTCTGAGTGATCAATACACAGAAATAGAGGAAAACAATAGAATGGGAAAGACTAGAGATTATTTCAAGAAAATTAGAGATACCAAGGGAACATTTCATGTAAAGATAGGCTCAATAAAGGACAGAAATGGTATGGACCTAACAGAAGCAGAAGATATTGAGAAGAGGTATCAAGAATACACAGAAGAACTAATAAAAAAAAGATTTTTATGAATCAGATAATACAATGGTGAGTGGTCACACCAGAGCCAGATATCCTGGGATGTGAAGTCAAGTGGGCCTTAGGAAGCATAACTATGAACAAAGCTAGTGGAGGTAATAGAATTCCAGTTGAGCTATTTCAAATCCTAAAAGATGATATTGTTAAGTGTTGCACTCAATGTGCAGCAAGTTTGCAACTCAATAGGCCAGCAAGTTTGGAAAATGCAGCAGTGGTCACACGACTGGAAAAGGTCAGTTTTCAAACAATCCCAAAGAAAGGCAATGCCAAAGAATGTTCAAACTACTGCACAATTGCACTCATCTCACACGCTAGTAAAGTAATGCTCAAAATTCTCCAAGCCAGGCTTCAGCAATATATGAACCATGAACTTCCAGATGTTCAAGATAGATTTAGGAAAGGCAGAGGAACCAGAGACCAAATTGCCAACATTTGTTGGGTTGTCAAAAAAGCAAGAGAGTTTCAGAAAAACATCTACTTGAAGGTCAGGAACAGTGGTGGTAAGAAGATACCACTCATCCAAGGTAAAGAGCAGTGGCTATGCTTTGCTGGAACAGCCGTGAAGAGATACCCCACACCCAAGGTAAGAGAAACCCAAGTAAAATGGTAGGTGTTGCAAGAGGGCATCAGAGGGCAGACACACTAAAACCATACTCACAGAAAACTCGTCAATCTAATCACACTAGGACCACAGCCTTGTCTAACTCAATGAAACCAAGCCATGATGTGGGGCAACCCAAGATGGGCGGGTCATAGTGGAGAGGTCTGACAGAACATGGTCCACTGGAGAAGGGAATGGCAAGCCACTTCAGTATTCTTGCCTTGAGAACCCCATGAACAGTACGAAAAGGCAATATGATAGGATACCAAAAGAGGAACTCCCCAGGTCATTAGGTGCCCAATATGCTACTAGAGGATCAGTGGAGAAAACTCCAGAAGAAATGAAGGGATGGAGCCAAAGCAAAAACAATACCCAGTTGTGGATGTGACTGGTGACAGAAGCAAGATCCAATGCTGTAAAGACAAATATTGCATAGGAACCTGGAATGTCAGGTGCATGAATTAAGGCAAATTCGAAGTGGTCAAACAAGAGAAGGCAAGGGTGAAAGTCGACATTCTAGGAATCAGTGAACTAAATGGACTGGAATGGGTGAATTTAACTCAGATGACCATTATATCTACTACTGCTGGCAGGAATCCCTCAGAAGAAATGAAGTAGCCATCATGGTCAACAAAAGAGTCTGAAATGCAGTACTTGGATGCAGTCTCAAAAACGACAGAATGATCTCTGTTCATTTCCAAGGCAAACCATTCGGTATCACAGTTATCCAAGTTTATGCCCCAACCAGTAACACTGAAGAGCTGAAGTTGAACAGTTTTATGAAGATATACAAGACCTTTTAGAAATAACACCCCAAAAAGATGTCCTTTTCATTCTAGGGGACTGGAATGCAAAAGTAGGAAGTCAAGAAACACCTGGAGTAACAGGCAAATTTGGCCTTGGAATGC
>SJYC01014028.1:0-11913 GCA_006408675.1 Madoqua kirkii
CACTCCAAAACTGTTTTTCTAGAGGGGGTCTGTGTATGCATACTAAGTCACTTCTGTCATGTCCGACTCTTTGCAACCCTGTGGACTATAGCCCGCCAGGCTCCTCTGTCCATGGGATTCTGTAAGCATGATTACTGGAGAGAGGTGCCACGCACTCACTCCAAGGGAATCTCCTCCGAGGGAATCTCCTCCCCCGCCCCTTCAGAGATCAAACCACGTCTCTTGCATTGGCAGGTGGGTTCTTTACCACTAACACCACTCGGGAAGCCCCCCAGAGCGGGTATTTTATTGCATAAACAGTTACGGGTATATATTCTATGTAGGCACCTGGGCTTGGCTTTCTGGGGGATAAATAAAACCTGGCCACCACCCTCAAGGAGCTTTCAATCTGGTTCAAAGCCAGGACACAAACCCAACTTTAATGTAACGTAAATTCTCGGAGTGCTGCAGGAAGTTAAAGAAGACGATGTCATCTCTAGCCAGTGATGTTCAAAACCAAACCCATTTCCCCTCTCTTCTGAAGGCAGATTGCTCCCTCCTGCAGTGTTTCCATCTCCACGAATGGGTACCACCACATGTCCAGACCCCAGCCAGGACTAAGAAGGAAGCTCCATTGACCGTACCCTCTCCTTCCCTTATGCTGCCAGCTGCTACAGGTCTCAGCAGTCTCCCTCCTTAATGTACCCAAATCTCTCCATCTGTTTTCCCTTCCATGAACTTCATTCCTTGTTTCTGAAACTGCTGAGCCTTAGAGTCTCCTGGTATGCTTGTTAAAATGCAGATTGATGGGCCCCACCTCCAGAGTTTCTTCTAATTCCATAGGTGTGGAGTGAGGCCTGAGAATTTGTATTCTTATTAAACACATGTCCTGGGCTTCCCTGGAGTCTCAGTGGTAAGAATCTCCTTGCCAATGCAGAAGACATGAGTTCGATCCCTGGGTCAGGAAGACTCTCTGGGGAAGGAATGGCAACCCACTCCAGTATTCTTGCCTGGGTGAGCACATGGACAGAGGTGCCTGGCAGACTACTGTCCATAGGGTCACAAAGCAGTCAGACACGACTTAGGGACTAAACAACATAAGCAAGTGTCCAGGTGATACTGATGTAGCTGGTATGGGAGCCACGCTGAGAAGTGGTGAGTCCATGACCTCATCATTTCCCATTGAGATTATTTCTGTCTTCCTCACTAAACTTTCTGCTTCTAATCCTTACTCTCTTCTTCAAATTCTTCACCTGACCTTAGATCTGAAAGAAGAAAAAAAAAAAATCCTTTCTAGCTGTGGATTGCCCAGAGGATAAATGTCAGAATCCTTCATGAGACCAGCAAGACCCTCAGTTACCCAGTTCCCCCTTCCTCTCTAGCCTTGTCTACTGCCTTGCTGACTCCGCGCCTGCCCACCTGGCGGGTTTAATAGCCGAGTCATTTTTGTGTTTTGTGCTTTGCATCTGCTGTTCGCTCTGTCTGCCATGCTGTGAGTCCCTTTCTTTTCTTATTGACTCCTGTGTATCCTTGGAAACCGCTGCGAAACACCTCCACACAGAAGCATTACCTCTCCATCTGCAGGTCGGGACAGGCATCCCACCTCCTTGCTTTCTTCCCCATGATCATTATCACATGATGATACCTGCCTGCTCATCCACTTCTTCCACAAGTCTCTGAGCTTCCTGAGAGCAAGAACCAAATCTTTTTATCTTTAAAGCCACAATCCAGAGTGGCACATAGCCTGACATAGCTGAAAATCAATGGTTGTTGAATGAAAGGAGAACTTCAGGAAGGCTACCTGGAGGAGGCAAGCATTTTAGCTAGCTATAAAGAGTGATTTGAATTTGGACATGCAGAGAGAAAAGGAGGAACATTCTAGAAGAAGAATCTTGAGCCTGAGTTTGGACATGGTCAGTCTTGGATATGGTGTCTGGAAGGAATATGGAGGAGTCTAGTTTGGCTGGCTATAGGATGTGGGATCTTGAGAGTCAATTGAGATAGTAAAGATAAAATTAACTTGACTCAGCAAGGGATTGAATATAGGAGTCCAGGAAAGACCCAAATCAAATGTGAGGATGTGGAGAGAACCATTAACCGGAAAGGAGTAAAGATGGACGAGGATCAAGAGTGTGGTTCTGGCCAGGGTAGATATGGGGATACCATTAGGACACATTCCACCGTCTTGTCTTTCTGTGTCTTCCCATTGATTTTATTCACGTTTGATCTCCAGGGTTTGGTAAACACCCAATGTAAATGCTGAATGAATGAATGAATGCAGTGGAATCATGAGCCAAGGCAAAGGAGAGTTAGTTTCTGTGATAATTTTAAGTAATGTCTTTGCCACTCAAGCAGATAAGACTCAGGTGAGAGAAAGGTAGGCTGCTGGCAGCGTTGGGAAAACCAAGGGGGAACTCAGGTGATGGCCAGCAGGCACTCAGGAGGTTGCTTGTCACTCGAAATGGGGAAGGGTAGCATTTGTGAGGGCTTTCCAGGGGGCGCTAGTGGTAAAGAACCTGCCGGTCAGTGCAGCAGATCTAAGAGACGTGGGTTGCCATGCCGACCCACCGCAGTATTTTTGCCTGGAGAATCCTGTGGACAGAGGTGCCTAGCAAGCTACAGTCCATGGGGTTGCCAAGAGCCAGACATGACTGAAGCGACAGCATGCGCAGCGTTTGTGACGATGGTCAAATGACCCCATCGTCACAAACCGTGAGCACGATATCATGGACTGAAGATTGTGGTACTTCATGTGGATTTTCCTATTTCGTGTGCAGGACAAAATTCATAAGAGCTGAAATGTACAGTCTGACTACCCTATACTAATGCGATGACTGCAAGCATTAGTAACTTTATTCTCTATTTAAAGAAATGTCTAGAAAGAGTTATGCATTGTCATCACTGATCCATTTTTCCTCGTGAAATAGACAGCTTTATGACTATTATGACACTGTTCTCAAAATCTAACCACTACTGTTCTTCCCTTAAATTTAACACATTGACATGTGTTTAGAGAATGTAATATAATGTTGAATATATGAAGGAAACAGGTTTTCTTCTGACCCATTTTTCCAGTCTTGTGTAATCCTAGAGGGCTTTCTCATATTACTCTTATGTGTACAGAGAAATAGCTGAAGAAAAATAATCTAAAGATTAAGGCATTGAATGGTCACTATTTTAAACATACACACAGTTACGCTTCTAAGCAGACAACCTCAGCAATCAGTTACCTTCGGCTGTGCTTCCAAATCAGTAATTCTGCTGGTAGATCTATCAAAATTCATAATGTGAAGGAAGCTGGAAGTTTTATTAACCAAAAACAAGTGCTGGGGCATGCAGGGGGGTTGTAAAGGATAAGCAGACGATAAAGAGGCAGGATTCAATTTCCTTTTACATGCAAGCTTGGGGACAGGCAGACCATTATTCACCCATGCCTGCCACTGACGAACAGAAGCCCTGGGTTATGAACTGCGAGTCATCTGCTTTTAAAATTCAATTTCATTTCTTCAAACAGTCGTTGTGAGCACGAATATCTAATGAAAGGGTTTAGGCCACAGCGTCCTGGTGTAATCATCTGTAAGTCATGGACTCGTTGGAATTAATTAATTTAACAAATATTTATGGAGCATTTCCGTGTGTGTCAACTCTGAGCTAGACAGGAGGGAACAAGGCAGACCACGTTTCCGTCACGCTTGAGACAAACCTAGAGTTCCAGACTCCGATTTTACTGTTGTCGCTGCTATAGTTAACACATGAATGACCGTTTTTGTTTCCAGTTTTCAACTTGCACTGTTTCATAAAATATGAAGTGCTGCCCTTCTGATGTCTGTCCAAAGCAGCAATTTTCAATGTGCTTCTTAAAAATTCCAGAGTGTCAGCTTTGATGGGGCAAATAAGAAAATCTAAGGAAAGTGGAATTCAGGAAGTCAGGGAGTCATAAGAATGCTTGGAATTTCTAACAGATTTTGCTAAACGTTTTCTGTATCATGACATGTTCCAGAAGACTGTAAATGTTAGTTTGTACAAATTAAAACTACTTTTTGCCTTGCTGATAACTGCAAATAAATAATTCAGATGACCACCCACCAAAACCCGAGAACATTTTTTGGGGAATGGGGAGGGGGGTGTTACGGTGTTCCCTCTGAAATACTTGCTTTGTAAATTTTATAATCAAAGGGAAAAACAGTGAGATAGTGCCTCATTTTCTACTTTTCAATTCTGCAGAACTAGTTTCAAATGCTTGTGTATTTCCCAGTAAGATCATCATAGAAATGTAAACTAAGCATTAACCTTTGTCTTGATTTGACTTTAAAGGAGAGGATTAAAGGCATTTTCTTACTTGCATTTCAGAACAGCAACACACTGACTTCTCCAGTTAAAATTACTTAAACTGTCACTTTTATTTCATGATGGCAATAAATTAAATTCAGGATTGCACATTGCAAGAGCTTCTTTATTTTATTTAGTAAGGAGCCTTATGTAAAGTTCATAAATGTTGCACAGAGCATAGCTGTTTAGCCCTGGTTCAAGTAGTAAGTAAGGAGAAAAAGAGTTGGGGAGATAACCTTTAGCTTAATATAGCTTGGTAAATTAAATCCTATATATGCTAATTTGGTACTTTTTTTTTAATAGATGGAACTGATTAAAAACATAAGTACTGCCGAACAGCCCTATTTATTCACTCGACACGTTCATTTCCTCAACTTCTCAAGGTAAGGTATTTTCCAGTTTAATGGTTCTTTCATTTCTTTTGGGTACTTAGTCTCCTAACAAACAATTATTTTAAAATCTACCTTCCTTTCCAAGGTAGTGTAATTGCCCCTCAAAAGGCATTTTTAATCCATTTATTTTTTCAGTAGAGGGATCAAAATTTGAAATATTTGGTCAAAAGCTTCATTTCTTTCTAAAAATACTGCTCTTGAGTCTTATGAAAACTTGAAATTATTTTTAATGAGAAGCCACTTGACCTTATGTGTGTCTTAGTCGCTCAGTCGTGCTCGACTCCCTGCAACTCCATGGACTGGAATCCACCAGGTTCCTCTGTCCATGAGATTTTCCAGGCAAGGATACTGGAGTGGATTGCCATTTCCTTCTCCCTGGGATCTTCCCAACCCAAGGATGGAACCCCGGTCTCCTGCACTGCAGGCAAATTCTTTACCGACTGAGATACAACAAAGTAGACAAGAGATGGATATTTTAGCAGATATATTTCATTGCACATTTTTATACAATCTGCACCCACACAGGACTCTGGGAATAACATAGAGGTAGAATTATGTGTATTTTGTGTGTACCGTGCGTATGTTTAGTTGCTAAGATGTGCCTAACTCTTTGCAACCCCATGGACTCCTCTGTCCATGGGATTTTTCAGGCAAGCATACTAGGTTGCCATTTCCTCTTCCAAGGGGTCTTCCTGACTCTAGGATTGTGCCCATGTCTCCTGTGTCTCCTGCATTGCAGGCAGATTCTTTACCTGCTGAGCCATCACGAAACTAGGCCCAGCCTTTCTCTACCTTTTGAACACTCCATTTCATTTCTCTAAACCTTGCATGTTTGATGTTGGTAGGTATTTTAGAAATCTGCTTTTTTCCTCTTCACCTGCAAAGACCTTTTTGATAATAATGTAAACCTCAAATTTATGTGTTTCGATCCTCTGTTAAATTGCTCGCTGCACGTTCTGGGCATTTTCTTCCCCAGGGATCCCTTGGCACAGGTTTCTTGTCACTGTACTTTACTGTAGCTCTCAGATTCCTCCTCAAAGGCGGGCCTGTCTGAGCTCACAGTTGAGGCTGACAGAGCATCAGGTCCCGGGGCCAGTCTGCTGACTAGCCCCAGACCCTGGGCCTCCCCCATCAGCCATCTGACCAGCCCTTTCCTCACTGCTTTTCCCATGGGGATAACAAGACCTCACAGGCTCACAGAAGAATCCTATCTGTGCTGACCTCGTGGCCCCGAGGGCCAGCAACCAGGGAGGCCAGAGTTTGCACTGGGCAGCACTTTTGCTGCCCTGCCCCAGGAAGCCTCACAGTCTGCAGGGCTGGGCGAAGAGTTTAGCCTTCAAAGAACTTTCCTGCTGTGCAGCGAGCCTTGTGCAAATGAAGTGTAAAGAGACAGATTCTGCAAAGCCAGTTACTAAGCAGCAAAGAGGAGTTGCTGCCTTACCTTTGAAAGCAGGCTCTCCTGAAGTTCCCCAGCCTCTTTGATACCCAGAGTTCTCTGGGCTGGTGAACAGATGAAGGGGAGGACATCTGCAGATTATCCTGGATTATCCTCAGTGGCCGGAATCGGGGGTGGGGTTTTGTGTACTGCGTCCACAAGAGCTGTGTCTCCAACCACACATCTAAAGTGGCTTGTCACTGCACTGTCCAGGGTATGTGCCTGTCTCCCACTTCCCTGGGGCCAAGAACATATAATTAGACATAATTAGATAACGAGGACTGGGTAGCTATTTTGGGCCATGTGTTTTACAACTTGTCGACAGCACAGCACGGCCCCTCTGACCCCTTGATCCTCTCATGCACTTCCTTCCTTCCTTCTCTCTGCGTCACCCCTGACATCCTCATTCATTATTCTTCTTCCTCTTTTTACAGTTTTTATTGGACTATAGTTGATTTACAGTGCTGTGTTAATTTCTGCTGGACAGCAAAGTGAATCAGTTACACATATACCCACTCTTTTTAGGTTCTTTTCCCATGTAGGCCATGACAGTATTGAGCAGAACTTCCTGTGCTCTAAGTCCTTATTCAGTTCAGTTCAGTTCAGTCGCTCAGTCGTGTCTGACTCTTTGCGACCCATGAATTACAGCACGCCAGGCCTCCCTGTCCATCACCAACTCCCGGAGATCACCCAAACTATATGCATCAAGTCAGTGATGCCATCCAGCCAACTCATCCTCTGTTGTCCCCTTCTCCTCCTGCCCCCAATCCCTCCCAGCATCAGAGTCTTTTCCAATGAGTCAACTCTTCGCATGAGGTGGCCAAAGTATTGGAGTTAGGTCCTTATTAGTTATTTTATATATACTAGTGTATATATGTCAATCCCAGTCACTCAGTTTATCCCCCCCATAACCCATTAACCATAGGTTTGTCAAACCTCATTCATTTACTCCTCTTGCTTCCAGGGCAAATCTTTACAACCAAAACAAATTGCAATGCAGCAAGTTCTCATAGTTAACTCAGGATATTATAGCACTCTAATTAATACACCAACAGCAGTACCTTAATTGGATCAGCAGAGCTGGGCACAGTATGCTACTGCTAAGTCACTTCAGTCGTGTCCAACTCTGTGCAACCCCATAGACGGCAGCCCACCAGGCTCCCCCGTCCCTGGGGTTCTCCAGGCAGTTGGGTTGCCATTTCCTTCTCCAATGCATGAAAGTGAAAAGTAAAAGTGAAGTTGCTCAGTCGTGTTTGACTCTTAGCAATCCCAAAGACTGTAGCCTACTTCTCCATCCATGGGATTTTCCAGGCAAGAGTAGTCCTGGAGTGGGTTGCCATTGCCTTCTCCAAAGGTTGACTGTATTTTATCTTGGCCTCCACTATCAAATATAAGCCCAAGAGTTTATATTTGATTGACTGAGTTCTGAAAGAAAAAAGAAAAATGATGAACACCTTTTAGAGGACACCACATCCCAGGGAAAGTGTCAGCCTGGCGGTCAATCCCAAAGACTGTAGCCTACTCCTCCATCCATGGGATTTTCCAGGCAAGAGTAGTCCTGGAGTGGGTTGCCATTGCCTTCTCCAAAGGTTGACTGTATTTTATCTTGGCCTCCACTATCAAATATAAGCCCAAGAGTTTATATTTGATTGACTGAGTTCTGAAAGAAAAAAGAAAAATGATGAACACCTTTTAGAGGACACCACATCCCAGGGAAAGTGTCAGCCTGGCGGTCAGGATCTCTGGGTGTCAGACCTTCCTGTTGACCTTAGTCTCTCTCATGGGAAGGGGAAATCTCCATGTTCCCATCTACAGGGTAGAGACAGTTCCTGCCCACCTCTGGTTTGTTGGGATGCTTCAAACCCGTTACAGAAAGCCCTTCAAGTTCTTGGAGAGAAGGGTATCATGTGTATTCAAAGTGACATTTAAAAACATTCCTGTCGAAGCCTCAGGCTGAACCCCCAGTTTGGCTCTTGTCCAGATGCAGCCTCGCGCTCAGTTGCTCGGTTGTGTCCAACTCTGCGACACCATAGACTGTAGCCCACCAGACTCCTCTGTCCATGGAATTCTCTAGACAAGAACAAAATGGGCTGCCATTTCTTGCTTCAGGGGATCTTCCTGACCCCGGGATCGAACCCACGCCTCTGTGTCTTCCTGCATTGGCAGGTGGATTCTTTACCACTGCACCACCTGGAGGCAGCCTCATCGTGTCTCTAATGTAACACTTTCAGGTCAGGGCCCTGCTCTGGCTGATTTCTCCTCCCTCCATCCCATTGTGTTCAATTAAATACATACATATTGAGGACCCTGCACTAGGACTCGAGCTTCTACAGGGAACAAGAAATGTTGACCTTGGGACTTCCCTGACGGTCCAGTGGCTGAGATTCCACACTCCCAATGCAGGGAGCCCAGGTTCAATCCCTGGTCAGGGACTACAACCCCACATGCTGCAACTAAGAGTTCCCCTGGTGGTGGTTTAGTCGCTAGGTCATGTCTGACTCTGCGACCCCAAGGAACTTTAGGAAGCCAGGCTCCTCTGTCCATGGGATTCTCCAGGCAAGAAAACTGGAGTGGGTTGCCATTTCCTTCTCCAGGGCATCTTCCTGACCCAGGGATTAAACATGCGTCTCCTGTATTGGCAGGTGGATTCTTTACCGCGGAGCCACTGGGGAAGCCCCAAGAGTTTGCATGCAGCAACTAAGACCCAGAACAACCAAATAGATAAATATTAAAAATATAGAAAAGAAAAGAAATGTCCTTGCCTTCAGGGGACTTCAAGTTGTTCTTCCATTAGGAAGGAGTGGCGTGAAGTATAACGAGCTTTAGGAGAAAGAATCACTGGGTGTTCCTGGGAAAGCGAGAGGAGCAAGAGCCTCCCACTGATGGGCCAGCTGTGGACAAACGAAGGTGAGGGGCGTTGGCAGCCCGGGGACCAGCATAAGCGAAAACTGGGCAAAGAGAAAGATGGAAAGGAACCCTGTAAATGGGAGTCTCAAGCATGGGCGCAGCAGAAATGGAATGGCATTGATGAGCTGTAAGCAGGGAAAAACAGAGGCCAGTCTGATCAGCTGGAATAAACTCATGCTGACTGTGGGTTCAATCTCTCTCTCTCTCCCCACCCCACATGCACAAGGCCCATAGCCTCAGCTCCAAGACCTCCATAAACATACAGAGAAGGACAGATTGAACTTGAATACACTACAGGACTGTTACTGAACATGGGAATTTAAATCATCAGCCTTTCTTTTTCAAGGGAACAGTTTTATTTCAGGAAAATTTCTTGGGTATAAACAGTGAACTGTTGGCATGTAAGGAAAGTCCCCAATTATACAATTAACAGAGAAAAACATCTATGTTGGGATTCATTAAGAGGGCTTTCATGTGCTTTTAAAACGGAGTTCTATATTTTGAATTATAAGACATAGAGACAATTAAGCTGGTCTTAAGACATTTACCTTGATTGATGCTGACAGGGATTGTTTCAAAGAAACATTGTTTTAAGAGGTTATTCAGTTCAGTTCAGTTGCTCAGTTGTTTCCGACTCTTTGCGACCTCATGAATCGCAGCTCGCCAGGCCTCCCTGTCCATCATCAAATCCCGGAGTTCACTCAGACTCATGTTCATTAAGTCGTAGATACCATCCAGCCATCTCATCCTCTGTTGTCCCCTTCTCTTCCTGCCCCCAATCCCTCCCAGCATCAGAGTTTTTTCCAACGAGTCAACTCTTCTCATGAGGTGGCCAAAGTACTGGAGTTTCAGCTTTAGCATCACTCCTTCCAAAGAGCACTCAGGATTGATCTCCTTTAGAATGGACTGGTTGGATCTCCTTGCAGTTCAAGGGACTCTCAAGAGTCTTCTCCAACACCACAGTTCAAAAGCATCAATTCTTCATCCCTCAGCTTTCTTCACAGTCCAACTCTCACATCCATACATGACTACTGGAAAAACCATAGCCTTGACTAGATGGATCTTTGTTGGCAAAGTAATGTCTCTCCTTTTTAATATGCTGTCTAGGTTGGTCATAACTTTCTTTCCAAGGAATAAGCATCTTTTAATTTCAAGGCTGCAATTAAGAGAAGAATTGATGCTGCAACCTAATATTGTTATTTGATGTTTTATTTCTAATCTTCCTTACATTGTTGACATGCAGCAAAACACTTGTAGGGGAGCAGAATGTATGAATGAAAGTCTAACCTTGTTCCCAACACTTTCTTTTGTACACTTGTGTTCTGAACTCCTGAAGTGTATGGCATTATACCAAAATGAATCTCCCCCTAGTTCTTTTCCAGTAAATATGGTATTCTTATCTTGGAATTTAGATACTCTGAGTGATGCAAAATGCTATCCTGCGAGTTTCTGACAATTCAATAAATTTCATTTATTCATCGTCTAGGCATCTTGTCCTGTCCCATCTTTTCCTCCCTTTTTTAGACTGAAAATAAAGGTAAAGGTGCATGTGCTGTTGTGTCTGACTCTGTGTGACCCCTTAGACTGTAGTTCACCAGGCTCCTCTGTCCATGGGATTTCCCAGGCCAGAATACTGGAGTGGGTTGCCATTTCCTTCCCTAGGAGACCTTCCCAGCTCAGGGATTGAACTCAAGTCTCTGGCATCTCCTGAACTGGCAGGCGGATTCTTTACTGCTGAACTTCCTGGCACCTAGTTGGAACAGTTTCACCATATCCATTTTTATCAATTCAATTGTGGAAAACAGTACTCTCAGACCAAACTGGTACTTTTGTAGTTGCCTCAGGGAAGACTTCCTGCCAGAGGAGATAAACACTACAATGTCAGCAGAAACTTCAGATCGGTTTGTATTCCTGAACATTTTCATGACTCTTGCAGTTTTTGAGCCATCTGAAAGTTCAGGCCAGACAAATGTTTTTCACCTGATCTACCTAGAGAACTGAATTAAAATTACTTTGGCCTAAAAGATGCTTTATCGTCTGAGCCACTAGGGAAAATTAGAGATACCAAGGGAACATTTCATGCAAAGAAGGACAGAAACGGTGTGGACCTAACAGAAGCAGAAGATATTAAGAAGAGGTGACAAGAATACACAGAAGAACTGTACAAAAAAGATCTTCACGACCCAGATAATCACGATGATGTGATCACTCATCTAGAGCCAGACATTCTGAATGTGAAGTCAAGTGGGCCTTAGAAAGCATCACTATGAACAAAGCTAGTGGAGGTGATGGAATTCCAGTGGAGCTGTTTCAAATCCTGAAAGATGATGCTGTGAAAGCGCTGCACTCAATATGCCAGCAAATTTGGAAAACTCAGCAGCGGCCACAGGACTGGAAAAGGTCAGTTTTCATTCCAATCCCAAAGAAAGGCAATGCCAAAGAATGCTCAAACTACTATACAATTGAACTCATCTCACATGCTAGTAAAGTAATGCTCAAAATTCTCCAAGCCAGGCTTCAGCAATATGTGAACCGTGAACTTCTGATGTTCAAGCTGGTTTTAGAAAAGGCAGAGGAACCAGAGATCAAATTGCCAACATCTGCTGGATCATGGAAAAAGCAAGAGAGTTCCAGAAAAACATCTACTTCTGCTTTCTTGACTATGCCAAAGCCTTTGACTGTGTGGATCACAACAAACTGTGGAAAATTCTTCAAGAGATGGGCATATCAGACCACCTAACCTGCCTCTTAAGAAATCTGTATACAGGTCAGGAAGCAGCAGTTAGAACTGGACATGAAACAACAGACTGGTTCCAAATAGGGAAAGGAGTACGTCAAGGCTGTATATTGTTACCCTGCTTATTTAACTTC
>SJYC01014030.1:0-13646 GCA_006408675.1 Madoqua kirkii
TTGTAAGGCCTCCCCAGACAGCCATTTTGCTTTATTGCTACTTTTTCCTTGGGGAAGGCCTTGATCCCTGTCTCCTGTACAATGTCACAAACCTCTGTCCATAATTCATCAGGCACTCTGTCTATCGTATCTAGTCCCTTAAATCTATTTTCTCAGTTCCATTGTTTAATCATAAGGGATTTCATTTAGGTCATACCTGTATTGTCTAGTGGTTTTCCTTACTTTCTTCAATGTAAGTCTGAATTTGGCTATCAGAAGCTCATGATCTGAGCCACAGTCAATTCCCGGTCTTGTTTTTGCTGACTTTATGGAGCTTTTCCATTTTTGGCTGCAAAGAATATGATCAGTCTGATTTTGGTGTTGACCATCTGTTATGCCCATGTGTAGTCTTCTCTTGTGTTGTTAGAAGAGGGTGTTTGCTATGACCAGTGTGTTCTCTTGGCAAAACTCTATTAACCTTTGCCCTGCTTTATTCTGTATTCCAAGGCCAAATTTCCCCGTTACTCCAGTTATTTCTTGACTCCCTACTTTTACATTCCAGTCCTCTGTAATGAAAAGAACATCTTTTCTGAGTGTTAGTTCTAAAAGGTCTTGCAGCTCTCCGTAGGATCAGTCAACTTTAGCTTCTTCGGCATTACTGGTAGGAGCATAGACTTGGATTACTGTGATATTGAATGGGTTGTCTTGGAAATGAACAGAGATCATTTTGGTCGTTTTTGAGATTGCATCCAAGTACTGCATTTCTTATTTTGACTATGATGGCTACTCCATTTCTTCTAAAGGATTCTTGTCACAGTAATAGATGTAATGGTCATCAGAATTAAATTCACTCATTCCAGTCCATTTTAGCTCTCTGATTCCTAGAATGTCTATGTTCATTTTTGCTATCTCCTCTTTGACCACTTTCAATTTGCCTTGATTCATGAACCTAAGATTCCAGGTTCCTATGTAATATTGTTCTTTACATTATCGGACCTTTCTTCTATCATCAGTCACATCCATAACTGGGTATTGTTTTTTGCTTTGGCTCCATCCCTTCATTCTATTCTGGAGAAGGGAATGGCAAACTACTTCAGTATTCTTGTCTTGAGAAACCTATGAACATTATAAAAAGGCAAAAAGATAGGACACTGAAAGATGAACTTCCCAGATCGGTAGGTGCCCAATATGCAACTGGAGATCAGTGGAGAAATATGCAGAGTTCATTATGCAAAATGCTGGGCTGGATGGAGCACAAGCTGGTATCAAAATTGCCAGGAGAAATACCGGTAACCTCAGATATGTAGCCACGACTACCCTGCTGGTTCAGATGATAAAGCGTCAGCCTGCATTGCAGGATACCTGGGTTCAATCCCTGGGTTGGGAAGATCTCCTGGAAAAGGAAATGGCAACCCACTCCAGTATTCTTCCTTGGAAAATCCCATGAACGGAGGAGCCTGGTAGGCTATAGTCCATGGGGTCGCAAAGAGTCAGACAGGACTGAGTGACTTCACTTTCACTTTCAGATATGCAGATGATACCACTCTCATGGCAGAAATCAAAGAGGAACTAAGGAGCCTCTTGACAAAAGTGAAAGAGGAGCATGAAAAAGTTGGCTTAAATCTCAACATTCAGAAAACTAAAATCATGGCATCTGACCTATCACTTCATGGTAAATAGATGTGGAAACAATGGAAGGAACGAGAGACTTCATTTTTTTGGTGCTCCAAAATCACTGCAGATGGTGATTACAGCCATGAAATTAAAAGATGCTTGCTTCTTGGAAGAAAAGTTATGACCAACCTAGACAGCATATTAAAAAGCAGAGACATTACTTTCCCAACAAAGGTTCATCTAGTGAAAGCTATAGTTTTTCCAAGTATGGATGTGAAAGTTGGACTATAAAAAAAACTGAGTGCTGAAGAATTGATGCCTTTGAACTGTGGTGTTGAAGAAGACTCTTGAGAGTCCCTTGGGCTGCAAGGAGGTTCAACTTGTCCATCCTAAAAAAAAATCAGTCCTGAATATTCATTGGAAGGACTGATGCTGAAGTTGAAACTGCAATACTTTGGCCACCTGATGGGAAGAAACTGACTCATTTCAAAAGACCCTTAAGTTAGGAAAGATTGAAGACAGAGAATAAGGGGACAATAAAGGATGAGATGGTTGGATGGTATCACTGACTTGATGAGCATGAGTTTGAGCATGCTCCAGGAGTTGGTGATGTACAGGGAAACCTGCTGCAGTCCATGGGGTTTCAGGGCCAGTCATCACTGAGTGACTGAACTGAACTGATACTTATATTGTAACACATTGACTTATTTGCTCCTGGTAAATGAGACACACTTGCTGAAGAAGCTTGATGTTTGTGCTAACTTGAAATTTGTACTGTGTAAGAGAGACATAAATAAATAAACTAATATGGATTTTAATTTGTAGATTTTTTAGGGGCCCCCTATGTCTATGAAGATCATAAAAACAAGAAGTGGTAGAATAAGTGATAGCATTTCATAGCCTTAAGTAAATTTTACCTGTCAAAATAGCATCCTGGATTGATAAAAAATAGAAGGGAACACATTTGATGATTAAAATCACATTGTTTTTAGCTTTCAGAGATCAGTTGAGGAATAATAAGTGTGACCTGGAAAGAAGAGCACTCAGATTGTTTGGTTTACTTAGTAAGTGTGTGTGTATGGGAGAGAAGGTAAAGCGAGACTAAAGGTATTTATTCCTTCAGACCAGTAGATTTCCATTTGTTTTAATAAAAGAGGTAATTTAGCAAATGGACACTAGTGGCTCATCCAAGATAATGTGCTATCACAGTGAAGAATGACTTTATTTTTTAAAATCAACTTGATCAAGCCCATTAAATGATTTGTCACAGTCACATTGCTACCACTTCTCTTTTCCACGCCCAAGAGTCTAAAAATTCTATAACTGTGTAATGATGAAGCAGGGGACAACAAAAGACATGGAAGATAAAATTATGAAAATGTAACCAGACAACAAGAAAAGTCTTAAGTTTTCATGTCTAAAAGGGTCAAATTAAATGTAAGTTTCCTCATTTGTTTTAGTTTTCCATGTGGGATAGAGCACTGATAATGCTCTACTGGCTTCATGCATTATTAACTAATTAATTAGTTCCTACACTGTGAAAATCTTTGAAATTAAACCTGCCTATGTAAAAGAGCTAAATTTGCAGTTTAAAAGGATAAACCTCTCAGAGCCATTCTTGCATTTGCTTTCATTTTGCTATAATTATAACTTTGGCATATTTAATTTTGAAGGCACTTGCACAACAAGTGCTGCTATGAGAAATGTAAATGGACAGTTTAATATGTCCAACTGGGGGAGATATTTTCAAATGAGTAGACTTTAATTTTCAATATTTTAAAGCAAGTCAAGTGGGAGAATGGAAATCATATATAGTAAACTATAGCATTTATATGTAGACCTACTTATAGTACATATTAAATAAACTGAATGTGAAAAGAAGAAAGCAAATATGTTTGTTAACATTTTAGGGACAGATTACAACAAAACAAGGGCAAGACATGGTTAAATATTGTTAGTAAATATCCCTCTGATCTTTATGTATGAATGTATGCAAGTAAACACATATATACTTACAAGAATATCCCCTAGAAATAATTTGAAAACATGACATCAGGGTTTCCTCTCTTATGTCTAGACTTGACTAAAGATGAGATTCTTTCATCCTTCCCATTAAAATTGTAGAACACTATTACCAAAAATTAATTATCATGTACAGTTATTATTCTAAAAACAAGGGTGATAAATCCTTGCTTTTAGACTTACAGGAAATATTTTAGATAGAAAGCCTGTTGTTTATATAAACTATTCTCCCTAATTAACTAAATAACCACAAGCCACATTAACAAAACCACAGCAATGCAGTAAAGAAAATCTGCATTTCCAAATGCCCTCAGGGTCATCTTCCAGACTTTTCCAAATCACTATAATTAAGAGGCAATTGACAGCTCAACTTCTCCTTGGCCATTTTTGATTTGCAAAACTTATTGAATCAATTAAGAGAGCTAACATAAGAAGTAAGTTTAAAGGAACCATATAAGAGCAACTCTACCAAATCCCTCTTTAAAAAAGTTGGTATTGTGTTATTAAAATAAGAAAGCTTATATTAAATTTTATAATCCTGTGTCTTTTTATTGCATGATTAAATATAGAATTTCAAAGAAAATACCCTTTCTTCATCACTCATCACATTGTGGTTGTATTAGGTAAACTGTTCCTTTTGATTTGTCAGTTCTTTATGTTTTACTGTTGTGAGTACTCTGGACTAAAAATGTTTTCTCTTCTCTATATCTATGTTTATGAGTTATAAATGTATTACACTTGCATGTGTAAAATTAATTCATTCATCTATGATTGCAACACAAAATTATCGGGCACCATTATATCCTAGGTATTATGCTATTTTCCTCTCTACAATGTCAAAAATTGTTTTCAAAATTTTTAGGACTTAATTTGAGAATAAGAGAAATACTTGTTTATAATGATAAAGTGTGGTAATTGCTCTATTAGAGGTTTCTATAAACTGCACTAGGGAAAGACTCCTCAATGCAGATAGGTGACCATGAAGAGCTTGTACTGAGTTGTGGGAAATGAGTAGATATATTTTAATGGAGTCAGGGTGGAGATGAGAGGACTTCTCTAAGCTTCCAAACAAGTAAGTAGCTTAAAATAAGGTATTTTATTTTACCTTATTTACCAATGTACACAATGGTACATGTTTTAAGTAATAATATTTTAATGCCCTGAAAGCTGCACGGAGTCACCACAGGATTTTTAAATATCTAATAAAATGATCAGATTTGAGTGTTTAAAAAGTTCACTCTAGGAGCAGGTTGGAGGATGGATTATACTTGGGACCAGGCTGGAAGGAGACAGTAAAGCTGGTACTTGACATCATTACTTCATGGGTAATGAGTTTTAAATGTAGGTATTAAGAACTGTGAAAGGGATAAAAGAGATAGGACAGATCACAGATGGCTAGATGGATAGGTGATTGACAGAAAGATAAAAATATAGCTAGCCAGCTAGATAGATAGTACATAGATATACAAGTTTAAGGTATAAATAAATGTTGATTCATAAATGTGAACTTTGAGGTATTTGCATAATTTTTGAGAAAAAGCATCTATTGTCATAAAGTTACATGAGGGAAGAGCCTGGTAGGCTGCAGTCCATGGGGTCGCTAAGAGTCGGACATGACTGAGCGACTTCGTTTACTTTTCACTTTCATGCATTGGAGAAGGAAATGGCAACCCACTCCAGTGTTCTTGCCTGGAGAATCCCAGGGATGGCGGGGCCTGGGGGGCTGCCAACTCTGGGGTCGCACAGGATTGGACACGACTGAAGCGACTTAGCAGCAGCAGCCCTCAGAGTAAAGGTATGGAGATATTAAAACGATCAGCCACGGAAGACAACAGATTGCTGAGGAAGGTGACTGACATCTCTTTACAGGAGGCTGCTGCAGTGGTTAAGAACCCACCTGCCGACACAGGAGGCACAGGAGACACAGGAGACAGGAGACGCAGGAGGCACAGGAGACGCAGGTGCAGTCCCTGGGTCGAGAAGATCCCCTGGAGAAGGAAATGGCACCCCACTCCAGTATTCCTGTCTAGAGAATCTCATGGACAGAGGAGTCTGGTGGGCGACAGTCCATGAATCACAAAGAGTTGGACATGACTGATCAAACACACACACCCACACACACACTTAGTCACACAGGCAGAAGCTAAATTCACAGATGCCAATAGAGGAATCATTTCTGCTAACAGAATTTCTCACAGTAATTAATAAAACCCCAGAGAGGCAATTTCCTACATCTTATCCAGGACAGTTAATCCAAAGTTTTACTTTTTCTACTTGTGGGGATGATCCTACTAGCAAGCATCCTAAAGTGGTTTGTATTAAAACTAAGAGCAAAATAGCCTTGAAAATTCCATAACCTGACAAATTATCCCCTAAAAATAGAGCCTGACTATAAAATTGGATGATATTATGGTGAGAAAAAAAATCCCTAAAATATGTCAATCAATTTATTAGAAACCTAGACACATTATGCTAGATTGATTCTAACAAAAATAAATTTGCATTAAACATAATATGATATCTCAGTAGGCTTACCTTTCTGAAGCCTGGTAGGCTGCAGTCCATGGGGTCGCTAAGAGTCGGACATGACTGAGCGACTTCGTTTACTTTTCACTTTCATGCATTGGAGAAGGAAATGGCAACCCACTCCAGTGTTCTTGCCTGGAGAATCCCAGGGATGGCGGGGCCTGGGGGGCTGCCAACTCTGGGGTCGCACAGGATTGGACACGACTGAAGCGACTTAGCAGCAGCAGCCCTCAGAGTAAAGGTATGGAGATATTAAAACGATCAGCCACGGAAGACAACAGATTGCTGAGGAAGGTGACTGACATCTCTTTACAGGAGGCTGCTGCAGTGGTTAAGAACCCACCTGCCGACACAGGAGGCACAGGAGACACAGGAGACAGGAGACGCAGGAGGCACAGGAGCGCAGGTGCAGTCCCTGGGTCGAGAAGATCCCCTGGAGAAGGAAATGGCACCCCACTCCAGTATTCCTGTCTAGAGAATCTCATGGACAGAGGAGTCTGGTGGGCGACAGTCCATGAATCACAAAGAGTTGGACATGACTGATCAAACACACACACCCACACACACACTTAGTCACACAGGCAGAAGCTAAATTCACAGATGCCAATAGAGGAATCATTTCTGCTAACAGAATTTCTCACAGTAATTAATAAAACCCCAGAGAGGCAATTTCCTACATCTTATCCAGGACAGTTAATCCAAAGTTTTACTTTTTCTACTTGTGGGGATGATCCTACTAGCAAGCATCCTAAAGTGGTTTGTATTAAAACTAAGAGCAAAATAGCCTTGAAAATTCCATAACCTGACAAATTATCCCCTAAAAATAGAGCCTGACTATAAAATTGGATGATATTATGGTGAGAAAAAAAATCCCTAAAATATGTCAATCAATTTATTAGAAACCTAGACACATTATGCTAGATTGATTCTAACAAAAATAAATTTGCATTAAACATAATATGATATCTCAGTAGGCTTACCTTTCTGTGAAATTTAAATTAACAAAATTTATTGCATTCAGAATTATCTTGATTGTACCTAAATTGATATAAGAAAGTTACTGTAAATCTCTCAGAAGACATCACCCTACACTTTAAATGTGTGACTGTTTTGTTGAAGACTATGTCATGAGAACCTGTCCCAAATCTGGAGGCCTGCCGAGTCCCAGGCCCTTCTGAGCCCAGATCAGAACTTTTCATTCCTGATAACAACCCCTAAGCCTGCACTATATACATCCTCATAGATACTCACTGGCTACAAAGAGGGAGGTCTTCCCAGGTGACTTTGTGGTAAAGAATCTGAATCCCTGAGTCAGGAAGATCCCCTGGAAAGGAAATGGCAACGTACTCCAGTATTCTTGCCTGGGAAACCCATAGACAAAGGAGTCTGGTGGGCTACTGTCCATGGGGTGGCAAAAGAGTTGGCATGACTTAGCAACTAAACAGCAACAGAGGGAACCTTTTCTTTCACCTTCCACATCTGTGTTTCCCCAAACTACCTGTATATAAAGCTCCTTCCTCAATTTCTGAAGGTTTTCATACTACCACTTACTGCAAAGAAACATATAGGTGACCTTAATAATTGCAAACCAGAGAGATTACAAAGCTACCAAGAAAACACATATTCTTTAAAATAATTATGAATGAGAAAAGACAACCTTTGGACTCCTATTTATCTGCTATTTTTATGCTACATTTTACACACATGAATCTTTTAAGAGGCTATCTGAACACACCAATTTTTTTCTCTGGGATCTTGTCACTTTCCTGAAGATTCAGTTGGTGAGGTTTGCTGTGCTCTGGGAAACTACAGAACTGCAGTTTGGGAGGAAGATAATTCAAAATAAGCCAAGTTTCACTAAAAAAATTGAACCCATACTTGACCCTGGTCTGTCCTTAATTGCATTAAAGTGATCTGTTGCATATTAGTGAATAAAAGGAAACCCTCTCTGGTGAAAGATAACACCATCAAGATTCTCCACAACTACAGTCAAGCCATCTATCTCAAAAACAAATTAGAAAAATTCAGATCAGTGGGCTTTAACCCAGGGATGCAAGATTAGGTTAAGATTTATGAATCAACCAATGTAATTCTCTAAAAAGGAGAAAAATCACACATTTCAATATTTCAACATATGCATGAATATAATTTGATACAATTTTAAAGCTATTTACTATAAAATTTCTTAGCAAACAATAAACAAAACTAGACACCCTTTACATGATTAATGAGTTGTTACAAAGACTTAGTAACCTTCACATTTAATATTGGAAACTTTCACTCTGAGCTCAACCATGAGAAAGCATATTGAGTATCATACTGGATGGTAAAAAAAAAATGTCACAAGAAATTGGAAGGAAGAATGAAACAATTATCATATTCAGGTGACAGTATTGGTTGTTGTTTAGTCACACAGTTGTTTCTGACTCTGTGACCCCATGGACTGTAGCCCACCAGGCTCCTCTGTCCATGGGATTTCCCAGGCAAGGATACTGGAGTGGGCTGCCATTACCTTCTCCAGGGGATCTTCTCAACCCAGGGGTCAAACTTGTGTCTCTTGCATTGGCAGGCTGATTCTTTTCTGCTGAGCCACCAAGTACCACTGGTAGTATTGATAATGTAGGAAATAGAAAAGAATATACTGTTTATATTTAAATTTTTGAGTTAGCAATTTTTTTTCTAAACAAGGCACAAAAAGCATGAATCAGAAATGGAAAAAGAATGATGACTAAATTAAGAACTTCTGATCATGAAAAGAGATCACGAAATGAATTAAAAAGCAAATAATAAAATGGGAAGAGGTATTTGCAACAAATCCATGATAAAGTTCTCTTATCCAAAATATATAAAAGAACTCTATAGTTAGTCAAAGTCAGATCATTTAATAGAAATCAGCAAGAGGGTTGATTTACTTAGAAGAAGAGGACACAAAACATAAGAAAATGTCCTTGATTTCATGAGCCATCAGGAGAATATAAATTAAAAACAAGACAATTAATTTAAAAGACAATTAAAAGACACCAGTACACCCACCGGAATGGATAAAGATATAGGTGATAGAAACTGATAATGGCATAGTTACTCATGTTCCATCTCTATGTATGGCATAGATCCAAAGTGTGTTCACTTTATGAAAATATTAAGAACTAGAGAGTTATGATCTGTGCACTTTTTTGTATGTGTGTGCATGTGCACAGTCTCAGTCATGTCTGACTCTGTGTGACCCCATGGACTATAGCCTGTCAGACTCCTCTGTTCATGGGATTTTATGTATGTATTATATATCAATAAGCATTTTAAGAAAAAGTTACAATTGAGAAGCCAAATGGCAAGCATGGCTCTAGATGAGATTTGAAATTGATTATAGAAAATTTATATTGATAGGAAAGAAGGCTTGTGAAATTCCAGTCATTCTCCTGAAAGAAGATCTAGGCTTAGATTATAGACAGAAAAGAACAGCAATGAGAGTGCCCTGCAGAGAACCACAACTAGAAATACCCACGGAGTGTATATCAGGAACGCAGAAACTCAGGACTTCTTATGATGGACATGGAAGCTGTGTGGCATAAGAAATTTCAAGAGAAAGATTTTGTGCAAAAAAATAACTTAGAAGAGGAAATATGAGCATTTCATTTTCTCACTTAGGGTGTAGTTTCCAATGGATTCTCATTTCCCATGATGTTAATGCTAGGTGCTTATACTTTTTGCATGCATTGGGGGTGAGATCTAAAAAATAATAAGGCAAGAGTGAAAAGAAACAGTATTTGAAGATGTTTGTTCAATTTTCTTCCCATAAAATAATGCAGGCCTCTACTGATCTAGCTTTATATGGCATGTCTCCTTTCACTAGCTCTGAAGCTATACTTCTGTGTTTCTGTATAAACCAAATACATAAAATGAACTAAGTGACTGAGGCAGCTATTTTTCGTTAAGTATTGACAGTTTTTAAAAGAAAATTCTTAATGGAAACTAGTTATTACCATCCTTTATTAATAAGACAGTTTCTACAAACCACAAGGCAATAATCCAAATTCTCCATTATAAATAATATACAATTCTTTACAAGCCTGAAATCTGCATGCATTTGCAAAAATCACCCGCAAAGACCTCCTGTTTTCAAATCCTAACTAGACTTTTATAAAACCTTCTTCAAGTTAAATAATATTTTACATTAACCTCAAGATTTCATCTGCTTCTTTGTTTGTGAGCTCTTTTTAATAATAAAGTACAAGATTTTGTCAAGCAGTTGAAATAATCTAAGTAGTCTTGTTCCTTAACTATAATTGTAGCAGTAGAAAAGAAACTGCTCACCAATGCAAGAGATGTGAGTTCGGTCCCTGGATCAGAAAGTTCCACTGGAGTAGAAAATAGCAACTCACTCCAATATTCTTGCCTGGAAAATTCTATGGACAGAGGAGCCTGGAAAGCCACCATCTGTGGGGTCATAAAGTGTTGGAAATGACTAAGCACAAAGTGCTTAATTTATCCTTAAAGTTTTGTTTACATCCTAGGAGAAAATATTCACTTTATGACCATTTTGAAATGACAAACTGCATTGAAGGTATTCATTCATTCAACTATGATTTATTTATTCACTGTAGACAGGCAGATGATAGGTAGATAGATGGATAGATGATAGATAGGTAGATAGATAATAGAAAATACATATTGATCAACAACTGTGTACTAGGGACTAAGGCTATGATATAGTCCTTACCCTCGGCAGTATGACAGTTTGTCATTTCTTTGTCAGTTTATTATTCAGTTCAGTTCAGTTGCTCAGTCATGTCCAACTCTTTGTGACCCATGAATCGCAGCATGCCAGGCCTCCCTGTCCATCACCAACTCCTGGGGTTCACTCAGACTCGTGTCCTTCAAGTCAGTGATGCCATCCAACCATCTCATCCTGTCGTCCCCTTCTCCTCCTGTCCCCAATCCCTCCCAGCATCAGAGTCTTTTCCAATGAGTCAATTCTGCATGAGATGGCCAAAGTACTGGAATTTCAGCTTCAGCATCATTCCCTCCAAAGAAATCCCAGGGCTGATCTTCAGAATGGACTGGTTGGATCTCCTTGCAGTCCAAGGGACTCTCAAGAGTCTTGTTAACTTAACATCTACCATATATCTGGGCCTAAAGAGACATTCAATAATTGTTTATATATTTAAAGAGTCTTAGAAAGAGAGGAGAAATCTAACAAGTTCTGTGACTAAGTCAGTCAAAGAAGATTAAAGAAAAAGAAAATAAAAGTAAATTAACATTGCTTATTATAGTCTCTAATACTGTTTTAAAAGAAAGTCCTTATTCACATATATCCTTTAGTTATCCTTTAGTTATCCAAGTTAATTCAGAAATAATATCACAAATACTTGATATTTGATTATGCATAATTAAATAATTTTCTTGAGATTTATATACAATATGATTATCAGAAGAATTCAATTATGCATGTTGGAAAGAATGAGATTTCCATGGAATGATAAGCTTTGTTTGTTATGACTGAGTAATATGACCAAGACATATGCTAAGAACTGGGTATTCCTGGGTTACCAAGGCATGGTTTTGCCAGATGATTTGGCTGCAGAAAATCCAGCCAACCATAAGTTACAATGGATTTGACCGTATACTCATCTCAGTCTTTTGTTCTGCTAAGGCTGGCTCCAAATCAAGTGGTAAACAATTAAACAAATATACCACCTATCAACTTAGCTTGGCAAACTCTTATAATTATACTATTGACCCTAAAAAAGGCAAATTTAAAGGCATAATTGCCTTCAAGGGATCTGTAGTCTGTCAAAAGGAGGAACACACATGGTCTACAAAAGAAAATAATTTAAACCAAAATGTCATCAACACTGAGGCCTTTATATATTTTGTGGGGTTTTTTCACTGAAGCAGGAAGAGTATTACAATTTGTAACATATTGGTATGATTATCTTGAACTGAGCTGATCTTTGCTGAAGAAACCTGATGTTGCTCTTTCTTTGTTCGTGAGGATTTCACTGTTCATATAGGAAAAATCCATTTGAGTCCTGTTTGTCAAATTTTAGTATATCCAGGGAAAACTATGTAATTGTATAAGTTTTCCTAATGAAAGAAAAGAACTAGTGTTATTACTAGAAAAGGAAGAGTCAAAGAAGGCTGTTGCTGCTGCTGCTGAGTCACTTCAGTTGTGCCTGACTCTGTGTGACCCCATAGACGGCATCTGCATTCAAATATACAGTGGTGGAAAAAATATAGCCACATAAAAGAGACAAAATTTTGTAGTTTTGTATTTTGTTGTTTAGTTGTTAAGTTATGCCCCATTCTTGCCATTCTGGGACTGTAGCCCCCCTGGCTCTTCTGTCCATGGGATTCTCCAAGCAAGAATACTGAAATAGTTTGCCATTTCTTTTTCCAAGTTTTTATATGATATCTACTAAAAAAAAAAGTCTAGGTTAAATCTTTCCAATTAATTACTCCTGATAAGCAATAGCTATTGGATCTTTGCTTGCAATTTTTTTTAATTAGGCCATATTTCTAAAGGTAGAATGCTTATTTCTATAATACTTCAGCACAACATTTAGTTTAATCACAATAGTATTTGGAGAAAAATTACTTGGTTTACCATAGTAAGATGTTCTGGTAAACACTGACCATCTGTGTTGTCTGTTTTTCAGTCATTAAATTGTATTCAACTGTTTGAAACATGAACTGTAGTCCACCAGGCTCCTCTATCCATGGGGCTTTTCTAGGTAAGAATACTGGAGTGGGTTGTCATTTCCTTCTCCAGGGGGATCTTCTGGCCCAGGGACTGAACCTGTGTCTCCTGCATTGGCAGGAGTATCCTTTACCACTGAGCCATGTAGGAAGCCTGAGCATCTATGAGTCTCTCTTAAAATAGTCAACCTTTACACTTTTTGTAATGTGAAGGATTTATCTAGTTAGCAATTAATTTTGGTGAGTGTTAGGGAAAGCAACTGAAAGTGAGAACCTACTGTCCTGTTTCAGAAAAAAAAATCAGAAAGTAGTTTGGTTACCCTCCCAATACAAAAACTGGTGTTACTAACATCGATTCAGATCCAAGCAAAGCTGACTATTTTTAGTGGAAACCCTTTTAGTAAAATAATCATGTACAGATCCGAGCTAGAGGGATGCTTAGAGATCTTTCAGATGAAGACCTTTATTTCACAGGTAAACTCAGCCTTGAGGTAGCTGTGACTGGCTGGAAGCATAGAGCAAAGTGAGCCGGAGTTCATGAGAATCTTGGTCTCCTATCTGCAGAGGTCCTGTGGATTATTGTCTATGACAATACATTCCCTTCCTAA
Organism: Madoqua kirkii; assembly: GCA_006408675.1. Lineage (NCBI taxonomy): Eukaryota > Metazoa > Chordata > Mammalia > Artiodactyla > Bovidae > Madoqua > Madoqua kirkii. Next base: position 13,446 of record SJYC01014030.1, read on the forward strand.
TTATCAATGTGTACAACAACATTTTTAAATTTTAAATATTATTTCTCGAGAATCGGGTCCGAGAATCAAGCCTCGGGAAACACCCGCGGAGAAATGCGACCAGAATCGGGCAGTGGAAAACGCAAGCTTCAGTGCTTTTTGTGAGAATCGGTCGTAACGCGGTCAGAATCGGTCCGCGCGCACTGCCAGAACGAACTAACT
>SJYC01014035.1:0-18867 GCA_006408675.1 Madoqua kirkii
TTGCATGAAATGTTCCCTTGGTATCTCTAATTTTCTTGAAGCGATCTCCAGTCTTTCCCATTCTGTTGTTTTCCTCTATTTCGTTGAATTGATCGCTATAAGAAGGCTTTCTTATCTCTTCTTGCTGTTCTTTTGAACTCTGCATTCAGATACTTATATCTTTCCTTTTCTCCTTTACCTTTCAGTTTTCTTCCTTTCACAGCTATTTATAAGGCCTCCCCAGGCAGCCAGTTTGCTTTTTTGCCTTTCTTTTCATTGGAGATCATCTTGTTCCCCGTCTCCTGTACAATGTCTTGAACCTCATTCCATAGTTCATTAGGCACTCTATCTATCAGATCTAGGCCCTTAAAGCTATTTCTCACTTCCACTGTATAATCATAAGGGATTTGATTTAGGTCATACCTGAATGGTCTAGGGGTTTTCCCTACTTTCTTAAATTTGATAATAAGGAATTCATGATCTGAGCCACAGTCAGCTCCTGGTCTTGTTTTTGTTGACTTTATAGAGCTTCTCCATCTTTGGCTGCATAGAATATAATCAATCTGATTTCAGTCTTGACCATCTGGTGATGTCCATGTGTGGAGTCTTCTCTTGTGTTGTTGGAAGAGGGTGTTTGCCATGACCAGTGCAGTTTCTTGGCAAAACTTTATTAGTCTTTGCCCTACTTTATTCCACATTCTAAGGCCAAATTTGCCTGTTTGCATTCATCTTACATGCTAATAAAGTAATGCTCAAAATTCTCCAAGCCAGGTTTCAGGAATATGTGAACTATGACCTTCCAGATGTTCAAGCTGGTTTTAGAAAAGGCAGAGAAACCAGAGATCAAATTGCCAACATCCGCTGGATCATCAAGAAAGCAAGAGAGTTCCAGAAAAACATCTATTTCTGCTTTACTGACTATTCCAAAGCCTTTGACTATGTGGATCACAATAAACTGTAGAAAATTCTTCAAGAGATGGGCATACCAGACCACTTGACCTGCCTCTTGAGAAACCCATATATATGCAGGTCAGGAAGCAACAGTTAGAACTGGAGATGAAACAACGGATTGGTTCCAAATAGGAAAGGGAGTATGTCAAGCCTGTTTATTGTCATCTTGCTTGTTTAACTTCTATGCAAAGTACATCATGAGAAACCCTGGGCTGGGAGAAACACAAGCTGGAATCAAGATTGCCAAGAGAAGTATCAGTAACCTCAAATATGCAAATGACACCACCCTTATGGCAGAAAGTGAAGAGGACCTAAACAGCCTCTTGATGAAAGTGAAAGAGGAGAGTGAAAAAGTTAGCTTAAAGCTCAACATTCAGAAAATGAAGATCATGGCATCCAGTCCCATCACTTCATGGGAAATAGAGGGGGAAGCAGTGGAAAGTGTCAAACTTTATTTTTTGGGGGCTCCAAAATCACTGCAGATGGTGACTGCAGCCATGAAATCAAAAGACGCTTACTCCTTGGAAGCAAAGTATGACCAACCTAGACAGCATATTAAAAAACAGAGATTTTACTTTGCCAACAAAGGTCTGACTAGTCAAGGCTATGGTTTTTCCAGTGGTCATGTATGGATGTGAGAGTTGGACTGTGAAAAAAGCTGAGCACTGAAGAATTGATGCTTTTGAACTGTGGTGTTGGAGAAGACTCTTGAGAGTCCCTTGGACCCCATGGAAATCCAACCAGTCCATTCTGAAGGAGATCAGCCCTGGGATTTCTTTGGAAGGAATGATGCTAAAGCTGAAACTCCAGTACTTTGGCCACCTCGTGAGAAGAGTTGACTCATTGGAAAAGACTCTGATGCTAGGAGGGATTGGGGACAGGAGGAGAAGGGGACAACAGAGGATGAGATGGCTGGATGGCATCATGGACTCGGATGTGAGTCTGAGTGAACTTCGAGTGATGGTAATAACAGGGAGGACTGGCGATTACTGCGATTCATGGGGTCGCAAAGAGTCAGACACGACTGAGCTGTGCTGTAGTTTGACCATTAGTCTGAGTGAACTCTGGGAGTTGGTGATGGACAGGGAGGCCTGGTGTGCTGCGATTCATGGGGTCGAAAAGAGTTGGACACAACTGAGTGACTGAACTGAACTGAAAGTAGTAAAAAATTGGGCACAATATAAAGGAGAATAATTAAATAAATTATGATTTATCCATTGAAAAAAGAAAATGGAAAATGATATAATTGTTGAAAATAATGAGATATATGGAGAGAGCTGATAAAGGATAGATGGATTTATAACAACAAATCACAGGATTTGTTGGCACACTATGTTCACATTAATGTTGATATATATACAAAATAACTGGAATGATATCTATTAATTGGCAAACATTTAGTAAACAGATGTGTGCTATCAATTGTTCTCAGGTACTAGGCTTATGCCTATGGCAGAACAAGAAGATAAATGCTCTTTATTTACCTTTATGTCGTTGTATTGGCTACTGAAGAGAGATTTAATTTTTTTAGTATGTTACTGTATTGTATGAATTTCTTTTTGACCGGTATGAATTTATATTCTGCTTCCCTGGTGACTCAGAGGTTAAAGTGTCTGCCTGCGATGCGGGAGACCTGGGTTCGATCCCTGGGTCAGGAAGTCCCCCTGGAGAAGGAAATGGCAACCCACTCCAGTATTCTTGCCTGGAAAATCCCAAGGACAGAGGAGCCTGGTGGGCTACAGTTCACGGGGTTGAAAAGAGTCAAACATGACTGAGCGACTTCACGTCACTTCACTTTATGAATTTAGTAATTAAGATGCAAGAGAAAAGTTAACCCATAGGAAGTTCTTGTTCACTTGAATATTTCAATTCTATTGGCCTACAGTTGAATTTAACTGATTTGATAATTATGTATTTAGATACTTTTGTATTCATATTTGCTGATTTATCTATCAGCAAGAGACTAAAAGAGTGTTTATACAGACACTGAAAGACACAAGGCTAAACATGGAGTTTGCTTTCATACGCTTTATGAAAGAATACAACGTCAGTCACATCCAGAAATCATTATCTGAAAGGCCGTATGATCTTAGGAAATATCAGAGAAGTTCTCCATTTCCTTAGTGAGAGCATAATGGCAGCAAAAAAATACAGTTTTGTGGGTGATAGTTTAATCTGAGGAGGAAGAAAAAGCTTGCACAAGTAATTTAAAATAAATCATTTTAAGCAGATGCATATTCATTCAAAATAAGTAATTATACCTGTGTTTACACAACATTTATAATGTATCTAGTTCTTTCAGAACGCTGTGCTTTATCACAGCATATAGAGTTCATTTTACAGCCTGTGTTCTGAGGGACATGGTGCAAGAGAAAATAGCATTTTCAAGGCTTTTCCTTTTCTCTTTGTCTTCACTATTTATCTGATTTGTTCAAGTAGGTATAAACAACTCTCCAGGAAAAGGAAAGTTCTTTGTCGACACTGAGTTTGATATAATCAATTCAGTAGGATCTAGAGCTTAGAAAAGTGGCTTAGATGTGATATATGTGGGATCTCTGATACCAAAATGGTACCTGAAACCTGGACATTAAGTGCAATACAGCAAGAGGAGAAAGTTTGTAATGAACCGAACAGAATGATAATAAAACTCTGAGAGACATCAAAGGTTACAGGATGGCAGAAGGAAGGGAGTGTCTCCAGGAAAAGGACAGGATCTGGATATAAGGGTGCTATTGGCAACCTGAAATCAACTTTGGAATATGAAGTTGAAATTTTGATAAGTTAACCTCATCTTCCCTGTGTTTGCCTTCTGAATTTTTTCCTTATCCTCAGAATCATTACTTAGACATAAAAAGTGCCAGATAGAGCTATGCTAATCACACAAGTATCTGCGGAAGGACAGGGAAGCCTGGCGTGCTGCAGTCCGTGGGGTCGCACAGTTGAACATGACTGAGTGGCTGACCAGTAACAGCAAGTCACACAAGTGAGTCTCAACACTTCGTTTATTGGTTTGACCTGGAAATGTTTTATGATTCAGGGAACTATGTACTTGGCCAATTTGATTGCAACTGAAAAGTGGAGAGATTTAGTTTACCTGTTTATGCTGTCATTTGAGTGTCTACATTTGTGCATTTTTTTCTTTTAAGGAGATGCCATAGCCAGTACCTATTATGCCTTCTAGACATGTCTGCTCATATATGCTAAGTCACTTCAGTCGTGTCCAACTCTGTGCGACCCCAGAGACGGCAGCCCACCAGGCTCCCCCGTCCCTGGGTTTCTCCAGGCAAGAACACTGGAGTGGGTTGCCATTTCCTTCTCCAAAGCATGAAAGTGAAAGTGAAAGTAAAGTCGCTCAGTCGTGCCCTACCACAGCCTTTCAGGCTCCTCTGTCCATGGGATTTTCCAGGCAAGAGTACTGGAGTGGGGTGCCATTGCCTTCTCTCTGCTCATATATAATTAGCATTATCTCTTATTAATACAAATTCGTGGCTTATTTGGTTGATGTCAGAATTGGTTTGTATAATCTGCTTCCTAAAGTGATGAAACAATCCCTAGGTTTCAATACATTGTTTACTTAATGAAACTAAATCAGTAAAAGTACTAATGTTTCTACTATAATAAACTGATTTTTATAAGTGAGAAGAATTGGATATTTTTGTTCAGATATGTTTCAGAATGGTGATCTAGTATTTTTGAAATTATTCAATTTTTAAAATTAATCCAATAAGACACATTATTTCAGAAGGGTGAGGTTGTACTTTTTTATGGGTGAGGCTGTACTTTTTAATGTACTTTTTTATATAACAATTATATGTTTTCAACAGAAATGGCCAAATCAATTGAAAATTAATTTGCTCTTTGTTCCTATTACATAAATTCAGCTGGTCTAAAAATATTGTTTGGTTGAATTTACACAAGTTTAGCAATGTGTGCATTAAAGCTGCATTTCCCTAGAATAAAGAGCTGATTTCTCAGGCCCTAAAACACACCAGGAGTTAAATACCACTTATCCAGTCAAATAAGAGGTATTTTTGAACCGTTACAAAAGGAAAGAATAGACAAATATTATGGTCCAGTGATTCTAATAAATACAAATGATCCCAAACCTTCAATCCAGGAAGCAAGTAGAAGCAATGCCCAGTTTTCCTGAACTCCCTGGAGAAGAAATAATGGAAATAATTGTAATGCTGGGAATAAAAGCTTAGCAAATAAGAATCTAGTTAGGTTCCCTGTACAAGTTCTTACAAAGAGAAAACAGCCGCAGAGCCTCTCACATGGTGTAGGTGAGTGTTCGAAGTTCTGATTATTTATCTGAACTCCCTAACACTGGCTGCCTGCCCACTTTCAGGGCAGACCCTGTCATCCTTGGCACGAAACAGAGCGAGGTGATCTGAACCTAAGAGTCTATTTCTTCTCTAGATCCATGTGTACAATTCCTATTAATTTTAATGAGAATTATGTTTGCACATTGAGGAGGATAAATCCCTTTGGGAGGGATCTTTCCCTTGGATGCATACGCATAATTTCCATTAAAGGGATAAAACCCCAGGGGAAACATACATGGGCGCCCCCGGGCAAGCTCTGACCCTTTGCATGAAAAACATGGCACAAATTGCCAGGTCTTCTTAAACCTGTAGATGCCAAAATATGAGAGGTAAGTAAGCATTTATATAAGCCTGAAATTTGTCTTCAGTTGATGTGGATTTCTCAGAGAACTATCTTTAATTTATGATCATATAAAGAAGAAATGACTACCAAATCGGAGAATCCAATCTTTTAATTAGGGTATTTATTCAAGAACAGTAACCAATATAAGGTGAAATGGATCATATATTTTAAGAAAGAAATAATGCAGTTGAAAGAGACAATTAAAATTGTGTTAATGAAAAAATACCTATTTCATGTACCCTTGCTTCCAAAGGAGACTTTGTAGATTATGGACAATTTAAGTCTTTTCATCAGTGAATCCTGTGTGAAAACTTTTTAAGTGGACCTAATATATAATGAATAATCTCAGGGCAGAGATCTGTTTGAAGGAGATAAGATTGATGGTCCATCATTCCTAATTCACTGTTTATACTGGTAGCGAGTCCACTGGGAAAATGCCTCATTCATCAGGGTATTAGTGAATTCAACCAACGTATGGCACCTTCATTTTAACAAACCGAAGGAGAAAAGCTAAATGGGGGAAATTGACAACCATCTCTGATTCTATGATAATGCAATTAGGCTGCTCCTCTCCAGAGCTTTTGCTAATTCACAAAACAGCTTCAGTCGGCAGGTCATAAATATATGATCATTTTTCACACTTTGAAAAGTAATGATGCCTTGACATGAATCAATAAATCTTGGTAAAGTCCCTTATACTTTTTATGTTCAGCATGCAAGTCAGTTTTAAAACTCATGTGTATTAAATCTGACTTGCTATACAGCCTGTGTTTACACAATCTAATTTAACAAAGTCTCAAATAAACGTGTAAATGAAGTGTTTATAGTAAGCACAAGGAAAGTTTCCCTTTCATTGAGAAAGTGTGATATGGTGCATCAAACTATTTTAATTTGCACCCTGAAATACCCATATTTGCAAATGTGCCACATACAGAGAGCTGTTGCTCTTAAAATTTGGTACTTTCTATATTGAGCTTTGCATGTTATGCTCAATAGATGAATAAAAAAATTCAACTGCATATGACAGTATGTAATACATTATTTATCTAAAATAGATTCGTTGCAAAAGATCCAGAAACACTAATAACTATCTTCCAGTCCAAAAAAATGTTTGCTTTTCTTTCTAAAACAATTACATAAAAATCCATGCAAACATATACACATGTATTAAGTAGCAGATATACACAGCAGTACAACATTTTTCTAACAATCAAAGTTCCGCAGACTCTACAGGGAATAGGAAGATGGACAGGCTAATGAAGACAGCAGGTAGCAAGCGGATAAGGCTTGCTTAAAGATGAATTATCAAACAGCTACAAATTGCCAATTTAAAGAGGTTATACTATATAGTACATAGCATTTTATTTTTTATTCTTGGAATGGTAGACAATTTCCTAGATGAAAACTGAAATGATACTAAATCATAAATGTACCTGCTGTGCTGTCATTCCCATTAAACTCTCTCTTTGTTTTGTCTATTCACTGTTCTTGGTTGCAAAAAAAAAAAAATGTGCCTTGTAACAAGGGTGGACAAAACAGCACTTTCATCAAAGACCTGGATGACTATATGTTTTTAAATTAAAAATAAAACCATTGGCACTTGGCTTATGAGTTTTTCACAGTCATTTGGAATTGTTGATGAAAATAAATATTGCATAGAAAATTGTTTCTGAAATGCTCATGCATTCTGCTCCATCTCCATTATTCAATATTTGTTATGATGAGTAATTGATATGATATACTACCTATAAATAGACTGTGTCCACAATGCAACACCAAGGGAGTGACAAGAAATCAATTTCACTGACTGTAATTTCCATTTTGTCTTATACTCTGTAAATTTAGCCTTGCACATACATATTCCTTACAGAGATCATAATACTGAGCAAAAGTGGAGATTCTAAAATACTTTAACTTTTAAAAATGAGATTACCAAATCACAGGTTATCTCTTAAAGATAGTTTGGAAAAGCCATTTTGAGACTACCCTACAAATGTTCATAAAGAGACACCAATCAGTAATTAAGAACAGATATTACAGAGGAATTTATATTCAGATCTGCACACAACACATTGAACTCTCTTGCATTTCTCATTAGAGTGGATCTGATTTAATTTTGGGTTAAATATGCACTTCCTTCCAAAATAACCTCCTTTACTGCAAAACAGGCTGTAAAAAGTAACGTGAAACTACCTCTAAAATTATTGGACTGAATCCTATGTCTTGTCCTCTAACTCTGATCATAAGCCTGTTGGAGGCCTGGCATTCATTTTAGGAAGGTTCTTGCAAGGAAAATATTTGGATTAATGATATAATTCAGTGACAATTTAGTGACAGTAGGTCTAACCTCAGCTGAGTGACAATAGAATTGGAAAAGTAAACCACTGGGATAGATGCGACGGTGACTGTTTGGGGAGCAGCAGGGAGGCTGCACGGGTCACTCTGATTGGCATTGTCACTTTCCCCATTCATCAGGCGAGGCCAGACTTCCCGAATCATTTACCAGATGGGGCAGCTCGTCAGTTTAAACACCTGATATGGAGCCATCCGTCATCTGATAACATGATCGCTGGGCTGCAGCTGGCTGGGTGCTCTGCAGCCCCAGTGCACATGTGATGGACTGAAGCCAGGGAGGCAGGCTCAGTCGCGTTGCCCTCCCTTGATAGGATTTGCAGTCCTCCACTGGACCATGGAACAGGTGGAGGCTGAGGGAGAATGAAAAAATTACCATGTGTTGCGGGGATTAGAGCCTTACATACTCGCCACTCCACTTGAATACCAATCAAAGCCAGACAACCAAATTTGAGTCAGGCCAACTTCAGGCCTGGTTGTAGAACAGTGAATCAGAAGACATGCAAACACTGGAAGATCCTGGTTTCCTGCTCTAAGGACGACTTTCTAACTTTTTTTTTTAACTTTCAACATTTATAATCTGCCTAAAAACCAACTGATGGGAGATGAGATTTTTTTTCTCAAAAATTCAACTTTCCTTTTTAAAAATAAACAAAGCAACTTAAGCATTTTTAAAAGAGAGAGAGAAAAGATTAATCTCTAGGGAATCATAACAAATCCTGTTATTTTATGCTCACCATGGAGAAAAAACTAAGGCAACAAAGAAAATCAGACAAGAGACAAATTAGGCACACTTAAACTGAAAGTGTTTATTGCCATGTGAAGTATAATTATGCTGATTTAAAATGTTCCACTGCTCAGACAGTCTAGAGCTTATTGGAACAAGGGCTAGCCTTTCACTAGAGACTGAAGCTTTGCTGAATTCCACAGAAGCATAAAATAGGGCTGTGCAGAAGGGTGGCCTCATTTCTTACCCTGGTGGACTGCTCTGTGAAACCATCCTTTTATTCATAAAAATTAAAATCCCTCAATTGGAGAGTCCATAACTGAGATAACAAGTTAACTAGTGAAGACTTAATCCTCTTATGTCCTTAGTGGAATAATATAAAGAAGTTTATTGTGCTTAGCATATGACACTCCTTATTGTCATAATTCCTAGGAGTGTCTATTCTAGCTTGTTTGCTGTTCTTTGCCAACAAGAAGCAAGCTCTCTCTTTCTCATTCTCTTATTCTCTGTCTCAGATGAGTGATTTGGTGCCTCCACCCTAAATAACTTGTGTCTCCAAGAATCTCCCTGCAGACTTGATTTTGCAGCTGTAACGGGTGGAGCTGTTTCTCATGCAGATTCTGCATCTCGTTTCCATTTCTTCCCCACCACATTTTCTGATCAGGGTATTCTATCTCTCTCTCAGGGACACATGTGTATGTACCTGTCTGTTCCTACTTAAATGGGAACTTTAAATTATTATTCATAAATAAAGGAAGAAAACTGAAACCACAGAACTGGCAATCTCCTAAACTGATGAGCAGTTTTACCTTCCTTCTCCTTTCTTCAGCTGTATTTAGAGTTACGTTTTATGCCCAAGTAGTAAACATACAATCTCACAAAGTTGTTACTGAGAAGAAATAAGGAAAGACAGGCAAATGAATAAGAATTTCAGATGTCATACATATTTTATAGATATAGTGCTGAAAGACCAGAAGTTAGACCCAAATGTGTTTAAATCTTAGTATTGCTGAACCTCACTATGTAACTTCAGACAAGCTATTTAATTTCTTTGAATTAAGAAGTTCCTTAATTTATTGAAGGATAAGTGCTTTATAGAATTTTGTTGTTTTCTGTCAAACCTCAGAGTGAATCAGCCACAGGGATACTTGTATCCCCTCCCTTTTGAACCTCCCTCCCATCTCCCTCCCCACCCCACCCCCTAGGTTGATCCAGAGCCCCCATTTGAGTTTCCTGAGCTGTACAGCAAATTCCCATTGGCTCTCTGTTTTACGTATGGTGATGTCAGTTTCCTTGTTACTCTCTCCATCCATCTCACCCTCTCCTCCCCTCTCCCCACGTCCATAAGTCTATTTTCTATGCCTGTTTCTCCATTGCTACTCTGTAAATAAATTCTTCAGTACCATTTTTCCAGATTCCATATATATTCGTTAGAATACAGTCTTTCTCTTTTTCTTTCTGGCTTACTTCACTCTGTATAATAGGTTCTAGGTTCATCTACCTCATTAGAGCTGACTCAAAGGTGTCCCTTTTTATGGCTGAGCAATAGTCCATTGTGTATACGTACCACAACTTCTTTATCCATTCATTTGTTGATGGACATTTAGGTTGCTTTCAAGCTCTAGTTATTGTAAATAGTGCTACAATGATGAACTAAAAAGTTTTTTTAATCTGTGAAATGTGATTATTTAATGTTGTTCATCATTAAACAGCTTTCTCAATTGTTAAAAAAAAAATTAAACATCATACTGAATTTAAATAACTCTTTATGTGCTTTGGCCCATGTATTAGTAAGATCTCAGTTAATAGTAGCTGTTGTTACATTGCTCTGTAAACATTGTACAAATAACAATTTACTCACAATCGACAGGGAAACATTTTGCATTTTAGCTCAATAGCATTCACTGAGGGCCTACTTTGTGGCAGCTGCCATGCCAAGCATTAGAGGTAAAAGCACACTTAGACATAGTCCTTCTCCTTCAGAAATCTAGGCCAAGGTTGCTAAAATTGTTCAGGAAAAAAATTTTTTTATGGTACACTTCTTTTTTCTTTTAAAAATTCTATCATTTGTTGTATAATTTAAATCACAAAATTTCCCCCCAAATACTGGTGCAGTACATAAAATAGGCCCAACACTGCTTTGATTAATGTAAAATATTTTCACATCTTAGAATGAAAAAAGTTCAGTGATTAAAGTAGTATGCTCTATTGGTTAGTGATTCATAGCAATTCATTTTATAAATATTTGAAAACATAAAATTGCAATTTAATGTGTAAGGTACAAAAAATATAGTTTGAGATGGAGTTTTGCAATTAGTTGAGGTGGCAGAATTATAACTGTTTTGTAATCTGAAACATGCTATAAAAGAAGCTTGCAGTAAATGCAATGAGAAAAGAATGAGAATAATTTTGTGTAGGGCTCTGGTCATTATCTCTCTAGGGGAGATAATATTTAAATAATGAGTAAGGTTGAAAAGAGGCAATGTTAATTCCAGGTTGAGAGAATGGCATGAACAAAGACTCAGGGGGACTGTTAAGAATGCAAAGAGCATTTCATTTATTCACTCAACAAATATTTGAAAATAAATGTTTATTGAGTTTTATACAAGATGGCCTTTTAAATTTACACTTTGACACACCCTTCTGTTCCAAATATAAAGCAATGATAGATAAAACTTTAAACACAAACATTTAAAAAGATATAGCTTACTGAAAACAATAAAATGAAATCTTTGTGGAATAGATACAAAATAGAAAGATTTGGTGGTCAGTACTGAAATGGCAACCCACTCCAGTATTCTTGCCTGGAGAATTTCATGGACGGAGGAGCCTGGTGGACTACAGTCCAAGGGGTCGCAAAGAGTTGGACATGACTGAGTGACTTCACTTTCACTTTCACAGTTGCAGATATAAAGAAAGCTGAATAACGAAGAATTGATGCTTTTGAACTGTGGTGTTGGAGAAGACTCTTGAGAGTCCCTTGGAGATCCAACCAGTCCATTCTGAAGGAGATCAGCCCTGGATGTTCATTGGAAGGACTGATGTTGAAGCTGAAACTCCAATATTTTGGCCACCTGATGTGAGGAGCTGATTCATTGGAAAAGACCTTGATGCTGGGAAAGATTGAGGGCAGAAGGAAAAGGGGATGACAGAGGATGAGATGGTTGGGTGGCATCACTGACTCAGTGACTCAGTGGACATGAGTTTGGGTAAACTCCACGAGTTGGTAACGGACAAGGAGGCCTGGCGTACTGCAGTCTATGGGGTCGCAAAGAGTTGGACATGACTGAGCGACTGAACTGAACTGAACAGTTGCAGATGAAGACCTAGATTTGCAGTTCCAGTTTCTGGGTATCAGACCTGGTGGTTAGCACTTGTGAAGTGAGTTGCTCCTTGTGAGGGGGGAGAGTAGAGGCAAGCTCATTCACTGAAACCAGGGGCTGTGTCATGGGAGCTCTCTTGTAAAAGCAGTGAAAATATGGCTTGTATGAAGCCATGGGAGACTGGAGCAAACACAGCCTTGTGGCCAGAAATGGAATCAAGCTTTAAGATGACCTTGTGATAGAAATTGTTAAGGTCTGCATGTCTGTGTTATGTAATACTTAATCTTCAATATAGGATATGGAATCAAGCTTTAAGGTGGCCTTGAGATAGAAATTGTTAAGTTCTGCATGTCTGTGTTATGTAATACTTCATCTTCAATATAGGATATGGCTTTGCCATGAGAGTCTTGGGGATTAGGGTAGAAGTTCCACAAAACTGAACATGGAGGAAAAGCCAGAGAAAGAAATTCTGGAGATAGCTGAGAATTCCTACAGCCATAAATGGGGTGGGGGGACCCTAATACTGAGAAAGTAATCAAGAAAATATAAACTTTCTATATTAATCCAGTTCATAAAAGTTAATGTAGAACAATCTGATAAATATTTAAAAATAAATGTTTAGTATGTTCAGGGAGATGAATGAAAGGATAACATCCATGAAGAACACAGAAATAATAACTCAGGATAAAATGAAGCAAAAAAGGAGTGGGTGTAAAAAAGGATAATTAAAAATCTTGAAAATGAATAATATAGCCAGCAAATTTAAAAACTCTATTGATGAAATACATTCTAGATTAGACACAGTAGAAGATAATTAGTAAATTGGAAGCAAGTAATGAATAATTCACCCAGAAAGCAACAGAGTTAGAGATGAAAAATATGAATATGAAAGAGCATTTTAGATACTTGCAAAATAAACTGACAGGCCCCTGAATACATCTAATAACAGTACCAGAAGGAAAAGAGTACATTGCAGAAAATGCAAAGGAAGAACAATTATTCTGAGAGCAAATTTTCTTCCCCACAAACAGTATTTATCAGAGGAATATCAGTACATTGAGTAATGGAAAATAGCAGTCAGTCTAAAGTTTTATACCTAGTTGAATTACCATGTAATACTGAGGTCAAAGTGAAGACATTTCAGGCATACAGAGACTGAGATTGGAACAGTCAGAGGCTAAAAGAACTGTTGAACAGGGAGGAATGGAACGCGTGCAAACACTGTGAGCAAATTAGCAAATTTAGTAATGTACTAGCTGCAAAATGAATCACATTTTTTTCTATTTTTTGAGAACAAAATTAGGGGGAGTAATGTGTTAGCATAGAATAAGAGTTTTGTGAGAAACTGAGAAAAATAGAACTATTGGGTGACTTAAGCTTTTTAGAAAAATTTCCATAGGGTTCAGAGTATTGGATGCTTCCAAGCTGAGACTCTATCATTGAATTGTTCCTTCACTCAAAGTTAAACCCCTTTCTGGGGGCAGCCCATATCCAGTAATTGGTTGATGTGGGAATTCAAAGGTCTGGCTCTTTTTGTCAGAATTGGACAACTCTGAAGGGTCATCCCAATCTATAACATCTCGTGGAATCTGCTGAAGTCTCTGTTGTAACTATCTCTCAATTCAGTTTCTCCTTAAGCCCAATGCAGCTTTCCTTTTCTCTTAAAACATTTCTCAAAAACTTAGTATGAAAATCTCTGTCTCAGAGTCTGTTTCCAGGGATCCTGACCTAGAAAAATTTGGAACCAGAAATAGTCCCAGGAAGCAGACTCTAAAATGGGATATTAGAACTGGGTCACTCACTGACCATCTGACAATGAGAACTCCATCACTGCTGGTCGGTAGATAATTCCATTGAATGATGTAGCAGTGAAAGAGTTAAATTTTTATCAATAGTGAGCTGGAAATGAACACCAGCAGAACAGGCTTCTCTTGTGGCTCAGCTGGTAAAGAATTGCCTGCAATGCGGTAGGCCTGGCTTCAATCCCTGGGTTGGGAAGAACCCCTGGAGAAGGGAAAGGTTACCCACTTCAGTATTCTGGCCTGGAGAATTCCATGGACTGTATAGTTCATGGGATCACAAAGAGTTGGACATGACTGAGAAACTTTTATTTACCACTTCCCAGAACAGGCAAGGAAAAGATCTCAGGCTTCCAGAGATTTACAGGAAGTAGTAACTATACAGACCATGAGATTGGATGGCTTTTACCATCAGTGAGGACAAATCCCAACGCCTATTAGGCTTCTTTGTATTCTGGAGGAAGCATATTTCACACTTGAGAATATCACTGTGATCCATTTAGCAAGCTGAGCTCAGAGCAGGGCAGAGTCTTGCAGCAGATCTAGCCTACAGAAGCTATTTGCTATTGGACCATATAACTTTGTAGATCTAATGATATGTGATGGGTAATGACTGGAATTTAAGGCAAGCCCCAGTAGGAAAATCATAACCTAGACTCCAAGGATTTTGGAGTAAGGCTATGCCATCCACCACAGAAAACTATGCTCCATTTTAAAAACAATCTCTTGCATACTACTGGGCACTGGTTGAGAGGAAGCCTCTGATGATGGGAAGTCAAATAACCATGTGATTACAACAGACCCCCATGAACTGTGTTCTGTCAGACCATCATGTTACATTTATAAAGCTCTGTACAATTCTTTAGGAATGTAGAAATGGGATTAGGCAAGACTGGGGCCAAGAGCCGCATGAAAACTTCAAAAGCAAGTGGCCCAGGCCTCCATGTCACCCATCACCTATGATCACATTGGAGGTTTCTTACTATCAGATGAGGATGAAGGAGAAAGTTCCAACATAATTTAAGGATGAATTGACTCTGTGGGTTAAAGGTGAAAGTGGATTGCTTAGGACTGGCCCCCAAAGAGATTGTGAGTGGAAATTCTCCCAGTGGGAAAGAGCTTTAGGTGGTGCATCTGGTAATCAACTTTGTGTTTTGAGGAAGAACAATTTGTCAGTTTTTTCTTATGGTTTTCCCTTTTGGTTCAAACTAAGGAATTATCGCCTAATCTAACATCATGAAGACTTTTCTCTCATGTTCCTACCAAAGTTTTACAATTTTAAATTATCCATTTAGTTCTGTGGCCCTTATCAAGTTGATATTTTATACCTTATTAGGTAAGGGTTGAGGTCTTCCCACTTTTTTGCTTGGTTATATATATTCTAGCCCAATTTGATGAAACAAAAATTATCTCTCCATTCAATTAACTTGATATGCTTGTCAAAAGTAGGCTATATATATGTAGATGACCTAAGATACGTACAAGATAATTAATAGAGTGTTTTTTTAATAGTTTCAGGTTTATAGAATAATTGAACTGTTAGCACACAGGATTACATATACCTACCACACTCCTGCCCCTTAATCCCTTATCCCCACTCAGATGGGGATACACTGAGCTTTGGCCCATTATTAATATCTTGTGTTAGTGTGGTGCATTTGTTACAATAAATAAGCCAATTTTGAAACACTGTTACTAAATATGGTCAAAAAGATTTCATTATTCATGTTATACAGTTTCAGGGGTTTTGAAAAATGCATAATATCATATATCCATCATTAGTTTTATATAGAGTAGTGTCACCACCCTGAAAAATATGTATTCAAGCTATTCATTTCATACCTCCTTCTCTTGGAATCCTTGGCAAGCATGATGTTTTTATTGTCTCTATAATTTTGTCTATTCCAGAATGTCATAGTTGAAATCATACGCTATGTAGACTTCTCAGACTGGCTTCTTTCACTTATCAATGTGCAATTGAGGTTCTTCCATATCATTTCATGGTTTAATAGCTCATTTTTTTAATGACTAAACAATATTATATTTGGCTGGATGAAGCATAACCTGAAATCAGGATTGCTGGGAGAAATATCAATTACCTCAGATATGCAGATGACACCACCCTTACGGCAAAAAATGAAGAATTAAAAAGCCTCTTGATGAAAGTGAAAGAGGAGAGTGAAAAAGTTGGCTTAAAGCTCGACATTCAGAAAACTAAGATCATGGCATCCGGTCCCATCACTTCACGGGAAATAGATGGAGAAGCAGTGGGAACAGTGTCAGACTTTATTTTGGGGGGCTCCAAAATCACTGCAGATGGTGATTGCAACCATGAAATTAAAAGACGCTTAGTCCTTTGAAGAAAAGTTATGACCAACCTAGGTAGCATATTCAAAAGCAGAGATATTACTTTGCCAACACAGGTCCGTCCGTCTAGTCAAGGCTATGGTTTTTCCAGTAGTCATGTATGGATGTGAGAGTTGGACTATAAAGAAAGCTGAGCACCGAAGAGTTGATGCTTTTGAACTGCGGTGTTGAAGACTCTTGAGAGTCCCTTGGACTGCAAGGAGATCCAACCAGTCCATCCTAAAGGAGATCAGTCCTGGGTGTTCATTGGAAGGACTGATGTTGAAGCTGAAACTCCAGTACTTTGGCCACCAGATGTGAAGAACTGACTCATTTGAAAAGACCCGAATGCTGGGAAAGATCGAAGGTGGGAGAAGAAGAGGACGACAGAGGATGAGATGGTTGGGTAGCATCACTGACTCAATGGCCATGAGTTTGAATAAACTCTTGGAGATGGTGATGGACAGGGAGGCCTGGAGTGCTTCAGTCCATGGGGTTGCAAAGAGTTGAACACAACTGAGCAACTGAACTGAACTGAACTGAACTGAATATTATATATTATGTGTGTGCTGTGTGTGTGTGTGTAGAGGTACCATAGTTTGTTTATCCATTTATTTATTGGAGACATATTGGTTGCTTTCAGTTTTGGGTGATTATGAATAGAGCTGATATAGACATTCATGCACAGACTTTTGTGCAGACATACATTTTGATCTCAATTAAGTAACTATCTTGAGGACAACTACCAAATTCTAAGATAAGACTGTGTTCAGCTTTGTAAAAAATGTCTCCCAAAATGATTGCACCCATTTTTGCAGCCCTACCAACAATAAATGAGAGTTCTTGTTACTCTACATCCTTGTATTTGGTATCATCAGTTTTTTTTTTTTTTTAATTTTTAAGATTTTAGCCATTCTAATGGATGTGTAGTATTTTTTTAGTTTGCAGTTCTCTAATGATTTAGGATGTTGCACATCTTTTCATTTGCTTTTTTGCATCTGTATGTCTTCTTGGAAGGTTTCTGTTTGGATCCTTTACCTATTTTAAAAACTGTGTTATTTGTTTCCTTGCTGTTGAATTTGGAAAGTTTCCTGCATATTTTTAGTGCAAGTTCTTTTTGGATATGTGTTTTGCAAACATTTTTTCCAAATTTTGGTTTGCTTTCTCACTGAAGAAAATTTTAAACTAAATTTTTAGGTCAAAACTTTAAAGTAACTACTATGAAAAGAAACCAATAACTTACAAATTGGTATAGAAAATTAAAAAGCACTAGAAAACATTAACAATCTATAAGTGAATAATGTTAGAGACAATAGGCCAACACAACATGGTAATTGGAAAGTGAAAGAAAAAGCTGCTGCTGCTGCTGCTGCTCAGTCGCTTCAGTGGTGTCTGACTCTGTGTGTCCCCATAGATGGCAGCCCAACAGGTTCCTCGTCCCTGGGATTCTCCAGGCAAGAATACTGGAGTGGGTTGCCATTTCCTTCTCCAATGCAGGAAAGTGAAAAGTGAAAGTGAAGTCACTCAGTTGTGCCTGACTCTTAGCAACCCCATGGACTGCAGCCTACCAGGCTACTCCATCCATGGGATTTTCCAGGCAAGAGTACTGGAGTAGGGTGCCATTGCCTTCTCCGGAAAGAAAAGAGAGATATAGACAATAAATCAAGCATAATCAAACTGGACTAAAATATATTGCTATTAATAGAATATGTAGAAGAATTGTAATCAAGAAGAGAAAAAATATAGGGATAGCTGAGTATGTACTCTGAATATAATAATCAATGAAATTTATTTTAGCTTGCTTAATATCACACAGAATAGATTTTAGACTCTATTCCTAGAATGAAAGAATAATTTACGACCAGAAACAAACTGTTATAACACAACACATTAAGAGAGTAAAGAAAAAAGCATAATTATATCAATGGATACATAGCATTTGACAAAATTTAACATTTCAGTTCAGATCAGTTCAGTCACTCAGTCATGTCCCACTCTTTGGGACCTCATGAATCGCAGCAGGCCAGGCCTCCCTGTCCATCACCATCTTCCTGAAGAGTTCACTCAGACTCACGTCCATCGAGTCAGTGATGCCATCCAGCCATCTCATCCTCTGTCGTCCCCTTCTCCTCCTGCCCCCAATCCCTCCCAGCATCAGAGTCTTTTCCAATGAGTCAGCTCTCTGCATGAGGTGGTCAAAGTACTGGAATTTTCAGCTTTAGCATCATTCCTTCCAAAGAAATCCCAGGGCTGATCTCCTTCAAGATGGACTGGTTGGATCTCCCTTCAGTCCAAGAGACTCTCAAGAGTCTTCTTCAACACCACAGTTCAAAAGCATCAATTCTTCAGTGCTCAGCTTTCTTCACAGTCCAACTCTCACATTCATACATGACTACTGGAAAAACCATAGCCTTGACTAGATGGGCCTGTGTTGGCAAAATAATGTCTCTGCTTTTGAATATGCTATCTAGGTTGGTCATAACTTTTCTTCAAAGGACTAAGCGTCTTTTAATTTCATGGCTGCAGTCACCATCTGCAGTGATTTTGGAGCCCCCCAAAATAAAGTCTGACACTGTTTCCACTGCTTCCCCATCTATTTCCCCTGTTTCCCCATCTATTTCCTGTGAAGTGTTGAGACCAGATGTCATGATCTTTGTTTTCTGAATGTTGAGCTTTAAGCCAACTTTTTCACTCTCCTCTTTCACTTTCATCAAGAAGAGGT
>SJYC01014036.1:0-12639 GCA_006408675.1 Madoqua kirkii
CCACAGGATTGGAAGTAAAAAGTAAGTTAAAAAATTTTGGAAATAAAAGAAAAATTTTACTGAAAGTAAAAATTAAGACAAACATTATTCTAAATCTTTTCTTCAGGTTGCTTTTAAGAAACTCTTTTTATTTAGAGAAACATAATTCTTTCTCATGGTTAATTCCTCCACATTCAGTAAAATGTTTCTCAGAAACAATGTGAAATACTTTTAGATATTTTCTTATACATATATACTACTCCAAAAAGCCATTTACAGCCCCTTAAAATGATCGGCTCCATTTACACTTCTTGTTCTATAAATGAACCCGAATCAATAAAGCATCTTTAAAAAAAAAAAAAACAATTTAATTTGTAAAAACGCCTGTATTTTGGCTGTGCTGAGCCTTGCTGCCGCATGGGCTTCCTCCAGGTGCAGGGCTGCGCTCGGCAGCCGCAGTGTACAAGCGTCTCACCGCGCTGGCTCCTCTGCTCGTGGAGCACAGGTTCTGGGCTGCATGGGCCTCAGTAGCTGCAGCACAAAGGCTCAATAGTTGCGGTTCCTGGGCTCTAGGGCACGCACTCAATAGTTGTGGCACGCAGGCTTAGCTGTTTCACAGCATGTGGGATCTTCTGGGACCAGGGATGGAACCTAGGTTTCCTGAATTCTCAGACAGATTCTTTACCACTGAGCCACAAGGGAAGCCAAATAAAGCATTTTATAGCTTTGAAAATATGTAGTAAAATGGTTTCTCCCCAAACAATATACACCTTATGCCTAATATTCAAATTTATTTTATCTAACCTACTCAAAAGGAAGCAGACAGGTGCAGTGAAAACTCAGGAAATAATGTACATACACAGAGTAGAAGGATCCTCCATGATATAGTTTCTTATCGTGCCTCAAAATTAAACATATGTGAACACAAAAGTTAGATATAGTATCCTTTTGCAAAATAATTAAGAATTAAAAAATATTTTAAAGCATGTTTTATTCAATTACCTTTGGAATTTTCAAAAAAGGTATATGTTTATAATAATAAATAGGAAAAGCCTAAGGGCGAATACTTTACTTTTGGTAGTTTCAAGGTATGCTTTTTAACAGTAGAAGATAATTGTAACTTTTAGCCACAGAAGAAATTTCAAGAAAATTGTATATATAATAGAGATTAAAGAGTAGCAAAGGACTTATGATCTACAGTAAAAATCCTTTTATTAAACATTAGATATTTGAAGAAGTCTAGTTGGCATTTTTGTGTGTTTTTCTTTTTAAGGTAGAGTGACATAGGTAAATAAGACTGTGTAATAATAAAGAGCTTTAGTTGCTCTTAAAATAAAAACTATCAAATGCACATTTTTAGTGTATTTGGAATGCCCTAAAAATCCATGTCTGAACTTGAATGAGAGATTATAGAATTTGGGATTGTTTGGCCTGAATATGAGAAGGATAAAGGGTTATTATGGAACATTCTTCATTTTTACAAAGAACAAAGCAAGAAGAAATTAACTTAAATTGTTTTAAAGGCTGAATCAACGGGGCTAAATTCAAAATCATTTTGAATGAGTTGACCAGTTAACAGGGTTCCACTTAAGTGACTGGATCAATTCAGCAAACAATCCATTAGGCAATTATTTTGGAAAAGAATGCAAATACAAAGCCTTTGATTAGAAGGAAGTACTCCTTTAATTAAACATTAGGGCATAAATTCAAGTAAGATTATAGACTCTATCCCTAATGATCTTTCAAATTAAGGTAGACAGCTATATAGATTGAATGGTTTAATCAGTCAATGAATATTTGTTTAGTATCTACTTTGTTTCTAACACTAAACTATTCAAAACAAGAGGCTAGATAAGAAGATCAATTGAAATAACTTACAGTCTATTATGGGGTTGAATTTTGGCCCCCAAAATGTATGTTAAAATTCTAATCCCCAGTACCTATAAATATGATCTTGTTTGGAAGCAAGGCTTTTGCTGATGTATTATAATTATATTAATATGAGATCATTAGGATGTATTATAATTATATTAATATGAGATCAAGACAGAGAGATGAGGAGGGAGGATGGCCATGTGAAGATAAAGACAGAGATTGGAGTGATAGTATCTTCAAGTCACAGAATGCCAATGAACCGCTGGAAGCAATAAGATAAGCATGGAAAAGATTCTTCCTCAGAGCTTTGAGAAAGAACCAAGTCTGACTCCAGACTATGAGAAAATGAATTTCTATTGTTTTAAGCCACTGAATCTGCCACACTTTTTTATGACAGTTCTAGGAACACATGACATTTAAACTATTTTTTTCTCATTTTGTACATTGAAATACAGTATAATCTTTACTAAGTTATCAATCATTCTTTTAAAAATGAATTTTATAAACCAGTTTTTATTGGCATATAATTCATATCTGATTAAGCACATATCTGATAATCTACCCATTGAAAATGAACAGTTAATAAACATTAGACTGGAAATAGTAAGACTACTGGAAGAAAATACAGGGAAAAAATGTCTTGACATTGGTCTGAGCAATGATTTTTTGGATATGACTGCATAAACACAGACAACACAGGCAAAAATAGGCAAATGGGATGGCATCAAACTAAAAGGCGCTTTTGCTCAATAAAATAAATAATCAATAGAGTAAGGAGACAACTTAAGGAAGGGGAGAACATCTTTTCATAACCATATATCTGATAAGGAGTTAATATCCAAAATGTATAAGGAACTAAAACAACTCAATAGGAAGAAAGGAGTCCAATTAAAAAATGGTCAAAGGAACTGAACAGACATTTCTGAAATGAAGATACACAAATAGCCAACAGGTGTATAAGAAAATGTTCAACATCACAAATCATCAAGGAAAGGTAACTCAAAATCACTATAAGGTATAATCTCATGCCTGTTAAAATGACTTTTATCAAAATAATACAAGATAACAGGTATTATCTTGTAGAGGAGAACCCTTGTATACTTTTGGTGGGAATATCATTTTGGAAAATTATGTGGAAGTTTCACAAAAAATTAAGACCAAGAGTATAATATGACCCCAAACCCCACTTCTCTGTATATAGCAAAATGAAATGAAATAAATATCATATCTGAAAGAGATATCTGCAATTCCATGTTCACTGCATTATTTTTCACAACATGCAATATTTGAAGTCAACCTAAATATTTGTTGACATACAAATGAATAAAGAAATTATAGCATGTACCAACAATGGGATATTATGCATCCTTAAAAAAGAAGGAAATTGTGCCATTTGCAACAACATGGATGACCCTAGAGAATGTTATGCTAAATGAAATAAGCCAGGAAACACAAGAGAAACACTGAATGATTTCACTTATATGTTGGAATCTAAAGCAGCTGAATTCACAGAAGCAGATAATAGAATAGTGGTTGTCAGGGACCAGAGGATGGGAAATGGAGAAAAACGGGTCAAGGAATACAGAGTTTCAGCTATGTCAGATGAATAAATTCTGGAATCTTATGTACAGCATAATAACTATACTTAATGATGCTATTTTTTATGCTTGGAATGTGCTGAGAGTAGACAGTTTTTAACTTTATATTGGAGTATAGTTGATTAACAGTATTGTGCTAGTTTCGACTGTACAACAAAGTGTTTCAGTTATATATATAAATGTATCTACTTTTTTCAAATTCTTTTCCCAGTTAGATTGTTACATAATGTTGAGCAGAGTTCCCTGTACTATAGAGTAGGTCCTTGGTGGTTATCTGTTTTAAGTACAGCAGTGTGTACATGTCCATCTCAAACTCTCTATCCTTCTTCCTGACCCTTCTCCCCTGTAGCCATAAGTTCATGCTGAGAATATATCTTAATTTTTCTCATAAAAAAAAGATTACGTGAAATGACGGCTATACTAATTAACTTGATTGTGGTAATCATTTCACAGTGTATATGTATATTAAAACATTATGTAGCAAAGACAAAAGATTCTGCATGCTGCAACTGAGATCTGGTGCAGCCAAACAAACAAATAAATAAACATCAAAGTAAAACAAAAAAAATCATACAAAATAAATCATACACTTAAAAACATGTACAGTTAAGTAGGGTTAGGTATATTGATAGAACTGTGCAACTAGTACCAATCTAATCCTAGAGCATTTTCAGCGTTCCAGTGGCTTCTCATCACCCTCTCTTCCAGACCCTGGAAATCCCAAATCTACTTTCTGTCCCTACGGATTTCCCTATTCTGTAAACTTTATTTAAATGGAATCCTACAGTATGTGGTCTTTCATGACAAAATAATTGATTTCTTTCAATTATCATGATGGTTTCAAGAGTTATCCTTGTTGTAGCACGTGTCAGTGCTTCATTTCTTGTTGCTAAATAATACAGTTTGGGCGTAACAATTTTGTTTATTCATTCATCAGTTAATGGACATTTACGCTTTTCCACTTGGACTCTACTATGAGTAATGCCGATAGGAACACTTGTGCAAGTTTTTACATGAACATGTTTTCATTTCTCTTGGGTTAATGGTAATTATTCGTCTAATATTTTGAAGCAGTGTCAAACTGTTTTCCAAAGTGGTGTTTTACATTCTTATCAATAAAGTACCTCCATATCTTCACCAATACCGCTTATCATCTGGCTTTTAAAAATACATAACTATGCTGGTAGATGTGGTTTTGATTTATATTTCCCTAATGACTAATGTTGAACAGCTTGTGCTTACTGGCCATTTGCTTTTTTTATTTTTGAGAAATGTCTATTCAAGTATTTTGCTCATTCTGAAACTGAGTTCTCTTTCTATTGTTCAGTTTTGAATTTTTATATCTTCTGGAAAGAAATTCCTTGTCAGATACATGATTTGCAAATCTTTTTTTTCTCATTCTGTGTGAAGTCTTTTACTTTTTGCATGGTATCTTTTACAAACAGTAAGTTTTAAAACTCGATGAGTACAATTTATGTATATTTTTCTTTTGTTGTGTTTTGGTGATTTTTTTTTTTTAAGAAACCATTCCCTATCCCAAGGTTACATACCACATGCCTATTTTCCTATGAGTTGTATCATTTTAGTTATTACACTTAGTTCTCTGACCTATTTTGAGTTAATTTTTTGTCTATGGTAGCATCTACGGGTTTAGTTTCATCCTTTTCCATGTGGCTATCCAGTTGTTTTAGTATTGTCTGTTGAAGGCATTATTCTTTCCTTCACTGAGTTACTCTGGCATGCTTGTCAAAAATCAATGGGCTGTAAATGTAGGAATTTATTCTGGGGCTCTTCCATTCCTTGGAACTCTGTGTCGATACATCTATGCTGGAATCTCACAGCCTTGTGGGAGCTGCCCTGGAACCACATGCACTTACTCAGAATCTGAAGCGGCTCCTAATATGCCCGCAGCCAAGGCTGCCAATGAATGGCATTCCTTGCAGCAGGCAGGTCCATGACTGTCGTAACCCATTTTACAGTTACGCAAAGTGAGACCTAGAAAAGTAAGTGAAGTCGCTCAGTCGTGTTCGACTCTTTGCAACCCCATGGACTGTAGCCTACCAGGCTCCTCCCTCCGTGGGATTCTCCAGGCAAGAATACTAAAGTGGGTTGCCACTTCCTTCTTCAGGGGATCTTCCTGACCCAGGAATCAAATCTTGGTCTCCCACACTGCAGGCACATGCTTTAACCTCTGAGAACTGCTAGTCAATAATTACATATTAACCTTAGATTTGAACTCAATTCTTCTGAATCTCAGTTCAGTTTAGTTGCTCAGTCATGTCCGACTCTTTGTGATCCCATGAACTGCAGCACGCCAGGCCTCCCTGTCCATCACCAACTCCTGGAGTTCAGTCAGACTCATGTCCATCAAGTCCGTGATGCCATCCAGCCATCTCATCCTTGGTCGTCCCCTTCCCCTCCTGCCCCCAATCTCCCCCAGCATCAGAGTCTTTTCCAATGAGTCAACTCTTCTCATGTGGTGGACAAAGTACTGAAGTTTCAGCTTTAGCATCATTCCTTCCAAAGCAATCCCGGAGCTGATCTCCTTCAGAATGGACTGGTTGGATCTCCCTTCAGTCCAAGGGACTCTCAAGAGTCTTCTCCAACACTACAGTTCAAAAGCATCAATTCTTTGGCGCTCTGCCTTCTTCACAGTCCAACTCTCACATCCATACATGACCACAGGAAAAGCCGTAGCCTTGACTACACAGACCTTTGTTGGCAAAGTAATGTCTCTGCTTTTTGAATATGCTATCTAGGTTAATCATAACTTTTCTTACAAGGAGTAAGCGTCTTTTAATTTCATGGCTGCAATCACCATCTGCTGTGATTTTGGAGCCCCCCAAATAAAGTCTGACACTGTTTCCACTGTTTCTCCATCTATTTCCCGTGAAGTGATGGGACTGGATGCCATGATCTTCATTTTCTGAATGTTAAGCTTTAAGCCTACTTTTTCACTCTCCTCTTTAACTTTCATCAAGAGGCTCTTTAGTTCTTCACTTTCTGCCATAAGGGTGGTGTCATCTGCATATCTGAGGTTATTGGTCTTTCTCCTGGCAGTCTTGATTCCAGCTTGTGTTTCTCCCAGTCCAGCGTTCCTCATGAATCTAGAGACTATATTTGAGTTGTTATGTAATGATACTCCTCTTCTCATGTTTTACCAAGTGTGTGGGCTGCACTCATTACTATATACTAGTACATATTAAGTAGGGCTTCCTTGATGGCTCAGACGTTAAAGAATCTGCCTGGAATGTGGGACACCTGGGTTCGATCCTTGGATTGGGAAGATTCTCTGGAGGAGGGCATGGCAATCCACTCCAATATTCTTGCCTGGAGAATCCCCATGGACAGAGGAGCCTGGCGAGCCACAGAGAGCGGTCACAAACAGCTAGACATGACTGAGTCACCAAGCACAAGTAACTAACACACACATGTTAAGTTCTGACTAAATAGCTTCTGATTAAATAATGATTCCTTTTGAAAGGCACCATTTTTTTCAGTTATCCAATCCAGTATCCTGGAGTTAGCCTCAATTTCCCTTTCCTCCTTCCTTTTTCTACCTTCTAATGGTGACCCATTCCTGTCAATTACAAGTTAACTTTTTGATAATTCATTCATCTCCAGTGCTGCTGTCTTTGTTGGAACATCTTCCATCTAATAAGTTCAATGGTTTCCTAACTCATGTCCCTTCTCTAAGTCTCCCCACTCACCTCTATTTTCCACAAAAGGAAAGTACAATTCCTTAGCATGGACTCTAAAACTCTCCACTATCTTTTTAATTCTCTAAGTTCAAGGCTCCACCCACAATAAAAAACCCTCATGATCAAGTCATTGAGAACTGCGGAGTCCTCTGAATGATAGCACATCTCTGTGCACACTGATATATTTATGAGCCACGGTCTCCCCTCCTGATCTCCCTAGGGAGTAGCTGCTCATTTTCTAAGCCGTGGTTCATATTTTGCATTTTCTATGTAAGTATTTGTGTTTGTAAGGTAGTGCATATACTTAAGATTACCAGAGGAACCAGAGATCAAATTGCCAACATCCACTGGATCATTGAAAAGCAAGAGAGTTCCAGAAAAACATCTATTTCTGCTTTATTGACTATGCCAAAGCCTTTGCCTGTGTGGATCACAATAAACTGGAAAATTCTGAAAGAGATGGGAATACCAGACCACCTGACCCACCTCTTGAGAAACCTATTTGCAGGTCAGGAAGCAACAGTTAGAACTGGACATGTTACAATAGACTGGTTCCAAATAGGGAAAAGAGTAAGTCAAGACTGTATATCGTCATCCTGCTTATTTAACTTCTATGCAGAGTACTTCATGAGAAACGCTGGGCTGGAAGAAGCACAAGCTGGAATCAAGATTGCTGGGAGAAATGTCAATAATCTCAGATATGCAGATGACACCACCCTTATGGCAGAAAGTGAAGAGGAACTAAAAAGCCTCTTGAAGAAAGTAAAAGAGGAGAGTGAAAAAGTTGGCTTAACGCTCAACATTCAGAAGACGAAGATCATGGTATGTGGTCCCATTACTTCACGGGAAATAGATGGGGAAACCATGGAAACAGTGTCAGACTTTATTTTTTGGGCTCCAAAAATCACTGCAGGTGATGACTGCAGCTATGAAATTAAAAGACTCTTGCTTCTTGCAAGGAAAGTTATGACCAACCTAGATAGCATATTCAAAGCAGAGACATTACTTTGCCAACAAAGGTCTGTGTAGTCAAGGCTATGGTTTTTCCAGTAGTCATGTATCGATGTGAGAGTTGGACTGTGAAGAAAGTTGAGTGCTGAAGTATTGATGCTTTTGAACTATGGTGTTGGAGAAGACTCTTGAGTGTCCTTTGGACTGCAAGGAGATCCAACCAGTTAATCCTGAAGGAAATCAGTCCTGAGTGTTCTTTGGAAGGAATGATGCTAAAGCTGAAACTCCAGTGCTTTGGCCACCTCATGCAAAGAGTTGACTCATTGGAAAAGGCTCTGATGCTGGGAGGGATTGAGGGCAGGAGGAGAAGGGGACGACAGAGGATAAGATGGCTGGATGGCATCACTGACTCGAAGGACGTGAGTCTGAGTGAACTCCAAAAGTTGTACAGGGAGGCCTGGCGTGCTGCAATTCATGGCGTTGCAAAGAGTTGGAGACTTCTGAGCGACTGAACTGAACTCAGCTGAAGATTATATTAACTAAGCACTTACTTTGACAGTAAATAATTTATTTCATATTGCAGTTTTATTCATTATCAATGAACCCTTTTCTCTTTCCATTATAAATGAATGTCTTCTTGTGCATTTCTGGATTAAAAAAATATGTTCTTGTATGTTTAAAGATTTCAACAAAGAGGTTATTTAACCAGCCAAATACCACCCTCAGACTAGTTAATAACTGCTTGGCATCGTAGCAGACTATTGCATCAAAGTTAATAGTGAGTTTTTCATCAGCAATTTGTAGAAAAAACTGTAAAATCCCTAAAAGTTTTCATGTAACTTATTTTGTAGTGTAGATTTATAGTAATGTAACGCTTACATTCTTGCCTTTAAATGTCATCTTAAGTGAGGAAGAACAGGGTGAACTAATGGCCGTTAAATTGAAAATGATGATAGTGCAAAGTAGTATGTGTGTTTTGTGGTAGAAAAAAAAAGTTGAGTGCTGCTACCTACAAAGTTTGTCACACACTCCATATCCCTGGGTACGTACTGAAGATGGTGTGTGAACACTTTCACAAGTATCAGAGAAAGATGAACCTCCTGTCTTTTCTCCTTCTGATGTTTTCCTGTGTGATGGGGTTTGTGTCCCTTTTGGGAAAACCCTTGCAGAAATCAGTGCAGCCGCTATAAGATTAATATTCAGTGCCAGATCCAGGAAATCGCTGATGCTGGGCCTTGATTATATTTCCTCTGAGGACTGTGTACTTGAGCCGTACAAAAGTAGGGTGGTCCTCACAGAGAACTCCTCTCTTTACTCTCAAATCACTTCCTCTTCATGGATATGCTCCAAAGGACCCAAATTGCTTGGGCAAAGCAGGACGTTGCCGAAGGGTCTCTGCCAAGGCAATAAATTAACTTCTTTTGCTGGTGGCCTGAATTTTCAATACCCCTTTCCCCATGCAATGTCCAATTTCACACACTTTCCTCAGGGCCCTTTTATATGAGTATGTTTCTGAGACTCCTCCTCCACTTCCCAGTGAAAACAACCTCTCCTCTGTCACACATGGTTTTGAAAGTATCTGGACTGTTCATTTTTCTGAACACTGTCTTGTAAACAGGACTCTCAGTAATAGAGTGTGTGCACGCTTAGACACTCAGTCATGTCCAACTCTTTGTGATGCTACGGACTGTAGTCTGCCAGGCTCCTGGGATTTCCCAGGTGAGAACACTGGAATGGGTTGCATTTCCTTCTCCAGGGGATCTTCCCGACCCAGGGACTGAACCTGCGTCTCCCTCATCTCTTGCGTGTCAGGCAGACTTTTTGCCATTGAGTCACCTGGGAAGCCCAGTGATAGGGTTCACTGTCCTATTACAATAGTCGAGGCAGGAGGGCCGGAGCACGGGCTCTGGAGCACGGGCTCTGTAGTTGAGGCTCCTGGGCTTAGCTGCTCCACGGCCTGTGGGACCTTCCAGGACGAGGGATTGACTCCATGCCCCTGCATTGGCAGGTTGATCCTTAACCGCTGGATGCCAGGGATAGTCCTTATATACACCTTAAGTACATCTTAACCACTGGATGCCAGGGATAGTCTTTATATACACCTTAGGTACATCTTAACCACTGGATGCCAGGGATAGTCCTTATATATACCTTGTAATACATATTATATGCATCTGCAAACATCATATTTCCAAATAGGGTCACAGGGGTTAGGATATACCTCTTTGGAGGGAACACAATTCATCCCACAATATGGTAGATTCCTGTCATGAAAGGATTCCTCCATTTGTATTAGTTTTTAATGATCTTTTGGGGGTTAGGTATATATGATACAATGAAAATAAAATGCCAGATATTGAGATGAATGCTGACAGTTATAAATTCGATTATGTACTATCTTACTGAAAAACAGAAAACTAAATTTTTGTTCCAATAATGCTGTCTTTGCTCAGTGTATTTTGGGGAGCTTCTCTTTGTAAAATGACTTGTGAAAGTGAAAGAAAGTGGAAGTATTAGTCGCTCAGTCATGTCTGACTCTTTGCGACCCCATGGCCCATAGCCTGCCAGGCTTCTCTGCCCATGGAATTCTCCAGACAAGAATATTGGAGTAGGTAGTCTTTCCATTCTCCAGAGGATCTTCCCAACCCAGGGATCGAAGCCAGGTCTCTTGCATTGCAGGCAGATTCTTTATTGTCTGAGTTGCCAGGAAGCCCTGTAAAGTGACTTAATAGTAAACTATCAGAGCTACTTCAAATCATGGCACGATTTCACATCCTTTGAAGAGATGGTACCTGTTGTGAGGGAAGTAGCTAAACTGGGTTGGCTGCAATTATGTTTTAAACTTACCGATAGAGACAATGTTTAGCTATGGCTATTCCTTATAAATGGGGCTTCCCAGGTGGCTCAGATGGTAAAGAATTTGCCCATAGTGTGTGAGACCTGGGTTTGGTCCCTGGGTCAGGAAGATCCCCTGGAGAAGGGAATGGCAGTTAACTCCAGTTTTGCCTGGGGAAACCCAGGCAAAAAAATAGAAGAGCCTGGAGGTCTACAGTCCTCAAAGAGCCAGGCAAGACTGAGTGATTAACACACACATTCCTTACAAATAGAGGAAAACTGGAGAATCTTTATATCTGAATAATCATGCTCAGTGGTTTCAACTATGATGTTTCATTGTTAAAATGAAGAAGCCTGGTCACATCAGCCTTAATCTCCTCGTCTGTCCACTGATGTGTAGTAGTCAGGGCACTTGTCAGTATTTAAAACTGATGATCTAGTATGAAGGAAATTGTCTGACCTAAAAGGTACCGCTTGGAGGAGGTTTCCTGGGTACGGAATAGAAGAAGAAGTCTTCCTTCCTTGATATCTTTCAGTTCTCATAGATTGATTTGCCACCACAGCATGTGTTCTTAGTCAAAGAAATCTCTTTACATATATGCATAGCCACTATCTCCAGAGTTTTCAGGAAATATGTGCCCTGCAATACCCTGTGCCTAAGAACATCCTTCCTTCTGATCTTCATCTTCTGAACCTTAGATAAAACTGTTAATTTGCCCCATAGCCACCTCTATCACCATTTGGAGATACTTCAGTTCAGTTCAGTCACTCAGTTGTGTCTGACTTTTTGCAACCCCATGGACCACAGCACACCAGGCCTCCCTGTCCATCACCAACACCCGGAGCTTACCCAAACTCATGCCTATTGAGTTGGTGGTGCCATTCAGCCATCTCATCCTCTGCTGTCCCCTTCTCCTCTCGCCCTCAATATTTCCCAGCATCAGGGTCTTTTCCAATGAATCGGCTCTTCGCATCAGGTGGCCAAAATATTGGAGTTTCAGCTTCAACATCAGTCCTTCCAATGAACACTCAGGGCTGATCTCCTTTAGGATGGACTGGTTGGATCTCCTTGCAGTCCAAGGGACTCTCAAGAGTCATCTCGAACACCATGGTTCAAAAGCACCAATTCTTTGGCACTCAGCTTTCTTTATAGTCCAACTCTCACATCCATACATGACTACTGGAAAAACCATAGCCTTGACTAGGATCTTTGTTGACAAAATAATGTCTCTACTTTTTAATATGCTGTCTAGGTAGGTTAAGGGAGAGTTTTAAAGTGTGTGTCTGATGTCAGATGGCCCACATTTGAATTATCTCTACCCTGTACTAGTAGTGGGAGGTTAAAGAATTTACTTAACCACTTTGCGCCTCCTTATTGTATAAGGGGGTAATGACAGTGCCTTCCTCGTGGGGATGGCATAAGGAATGTACGAGATAATACTCAGAACATTTCTTGGCTCCACTCAATGAATGTTTCCAGTAAATTTATAACAGTAATAACAAAAATAATCATGACTTGACTTTCAATCTCTCCCTTTTTCTCCTTTCACTGCTGCTGCTGGTTCTAAGTCACTTTAGTCGTGTCCGACTCTGTGTGACCCCATAGACGGCAGCCCACCAGGCTCCCCTGTCTCTGGGATTCTCCAGGTAAGAATACTGGAGTGGGTTGCCATTTCCTTCTCCAAGGCACGAAAGTGAAA